>CAUYTI010038800.1:0-23893 GCA_963575145.1 Galago senegalensis | reverse complement strand
AAGAGTGCCATGGCGTTACAGCTCACAGCAACCTCCAACTCCTGGGCTCAAGCGAGTCTCTTGCCTCCACCTCCCAAGTAGCTGGGACCACAGGCACCCGCCACAACGCCCGGCTATTTTTTGGTTGCAGCTGTCATTGTTGTTTGGCGGGTCCGGGCTGGGGATTCGAACCCGCCACCTTAGGTGTACGTGGCTGGCGCCTTAGCCAGTTGAGCTATAGGCACCGAGCCGCCATACACCTCTTGTTCTCCCCTATCCCATGTCCCACTTAAGGCAAAGAAGCCAGGAAGGAGGGTGTTACTCAGGGCACTGGGAGGGGAGCCAGCTCTGGGGACCTGCCAGGGGAAGGCCCTGTCCACAGCTCTCAGAAGATGGGCCACCCATGGGTTTCAGGGAGGAGCCTCTTACTCTCTGGTGACAAATCAATAACCCGTGAAGAAGGCCTTGCAAACCCAGCCCTGAGCCCTATCTCCTGCTTGGAGCACCCCGAGCCCCATCTCCTGCTTGGAGCACCCCAACCATCCTCACCAGGAGGGCTCCCAACACTCCTTGCACAGCCTGCTGCATGTGCCAGGGCGCTCCAGCTGGGAACACGGCATCCAGTGCACCCGTGGGCACAGTGACCTACAAGTGCCACAACCCTGGGGCCAGTGCACAGCTGGCCACCAAAGAACTGGCAGCCATTTGGATGCCATCTACAAACAAGGCTAATTCAACCTTTTCCTTTCTAATATGAATGCCAAATTAGCCTGGTTCACAGATGATAAAATCTTATACCTAGAAAAATCTAAAGATTCACCAAAAAACTATTTGAACTGATAAATTCAGTAAAGTTGTAGGATACTAAATCAACATACAAAAACCAGTAGCATTCAGGCTTGGCGCCTGTAGCTCAGCTAGTGTACCAGCCACATACACTGGGGCTGGCAGGTTAGAACCTGGCCCGGGTCTGCCAAACAACAATGACAACTACAACAGAAAAATAGCCAGGTTTTGGGGGGGGGGCACTTGTAGTCCCAGCTACTTGGGAGGCTGAGGCAAAAGAATCACTTAAACCCAAGAGTTTGAGGTTGCTGTGAGCTGTGACACCACAGCACTCTACCAAAGGCAATAAAGCAAGACTCTGTCTCAAAAAAAAAACAAACAAACAAAGAAACCAAAAACCATTCTTCAGAGAAACAGAAAAAAATCCTAAAATTTCCATGGACCCACAAAAGACTCCAACAGTTAAAGCAACCTTGAGTAAAAACAAAGCCAAAAACATCACACAGTACTGAGTACAAAGCTATAGTAAACAAAACAGCATGGTACCTGCATAAAAACAGACAGCAGCGTAACAGAACCGAGACTCCAGGTGTAGATTGCATACTTATCAACTTATCTTTGACAATGGTGCCGAGAACACATGACGGGGAAGGAGGGGTCTTTTCAATAAATGGTGCGGGGAAAACTGGATAAACGTATGCGGAAATATGGGACATGACTCTGTCTCTCACCATACACGAAAGTCAAATTAAAATGTATTAACAACTTAAATTTAGAGCAGAAACTATGAAACTACTAGAAGAAAACACTGGGAAACACTCCGGGACACTGGTCTAGCCAGAGATCCTTTTGTGTGAGACCCTCAAAGCAGAGGCAAACACAGACACTGGGGACCCCATCAAGCTAAGAGGCTCCGTACGGCAAAGGGAACCACCACCACGGTGAACAGACAACCCCAGACGGGGACAGAACAGCTGAAAACCATCCGTAGGACAAGGGCTTAATAGCCAGGACATAGAAGAAGCTCAAACAACTCAACAGCAGAAAAGCAAATGGTCTGAGTTAAAAAGACCACAAGATCCAAACGCATTTCTCAAGACGCATGTATGACCACTAGGTCCGTGGGGAAAGTGCTCTCCCCACCAGTCACCAAGAGAAATGCAAGTCACCCCACAGCAAGAGGTCCCTTCACCCCAGTTAAAAGGCTTTTATAAAAAAGAGAACAAAATGCTGGCAAAGATGTGGAGAAAAGGGAACCCTCACGCACTGCGGTGGGAAGGGAATCAGTACAGCAGCCAGCGGCAGAAAACAGCACAAAGGCTCCTCAGCAGCTGAAGACGGGACCACGTAATCCTGCAATCCCCGCACTGGGCATACACCCGGAAGGAAGTCACGGTATGGGAAGAGACACCTGTGCCTGTGTCCACTGGGACACTTCACAGCAGCCAAAATACAGATGCCCATCAGTCCCCATCAGTGGTGAGCAGATGAAGAAATCATGGTACATCACATGTACACACAATGGAGCATTACCCAGACATAAAAAAGAATGAAATCCTGACATCTGCAGCAGCACCAATGGGACTGGAGGCCACGGTGTTACCTGAAATAAGCTAGTCCCCAAAAGACAAATGCACAGCTTCTTATTCACATAGGAGCTAAAAACATGGATCTCACGGGGACAGAGAGTGGACTGGTGGTCATCAGAGGTGGACCTCCTGGGGACAGAGAGTGGACTGGTGGTTGTCAGAGGCCGGGAAGGGGAGGAGAGAGGCAAGGGATGAAGGGGAAAAAAGGAGTATACATGTCCCTCCTGCTGAACTGTGCGATGAACAAGGGTAAAGATGAGCCAGGTGTGGTGGAACCCTGGCTCCCTGGGAGACCAAGGCGGGTGGATTGCTTGAGCCCAACAGTTAAAGACCAGCCTGAGCAATAGCAAGATCCCCGTTTCTATAGAAGATTTAAAAACCAGCAGGGTGTGGTGGTGGCACAGACCTGGTTTCTTGGGAGGCAGAGGCAGAAAGGTGGCTTGAGCCCAGGAGGTGGAGGCTGCCATGAGCTATGAGGATGCCATGGCACTCCAACCTGGGTGGCAGAGCGAGACACTGCCTCAAAAAGGAAAAACGGTAACGGTGATAACTTATTGCGGGTATTTTACCTCAATAATAACAGAAGAACTGGCAGCAAACAAATGGGTGAGCCAGGTAGATTTTAAGGAAGCTCCTAGCCCCAGGCAAACCTAACCCCAAAGCAAAGGCCTGGGCTCTTTTTTTTTTTTTTTTTTTTTTTTGAGACCGAGCCTCAAGCTGTCCCCCTGGGTAGAGTGCCGTGGCATTACAGCTCACAGCAACCTCCTACTCCTGGGCTCAAGCGAGTCTCTTGCCTCCGCCTCCCAAGTAGCTGGGACCACAGGCGCCCGCCAACAACGCCCGGCTATTTTTTGGTTGCAGCCATTATTGTTGTTTGGCAGGTCTGGGCTGGGGATTCGAACCCGTCACCTTAGGTGTACGTGGCTGGTGCCTTAGGTGGTTGAGCTATAGGCGCCGAGCCTTTAGTCCAGTCTTGTTCCTCAAACAAGCTGCTTCCCACTCAAAATTTTCGCATGGCTATTTCTTCTGCTTGGAATAATACTCTTCCCCCTTGTTGCCTGGCTAAATTGGGTTCTCTGCTTAAAGGCTATTTCTTCAGAGAAGGTACTCTCTCCCTAAAGCTCTTTGTATTCTTTTCCTTCACAGAACTTAAATGATTGCATGACGCCATCAACCATTAACCCCTGTCTCCCTACGTGCTGTCAATGCCTGGACACACGAGACTTGAGACCCTCTGTTGATTGTATTGCTCCTGTTCTAGTATAATGCCTGGCACTCTGGAGGCACTCAAACATCATTTATTGGACGAATGGATAAAGAAATGAAAATTTGTGTGGTCTATAAATACTCGTGACCGGAAAATGATGTCCAAGTCAAGGATGTAATCTTAGAAGTAAAAATGTGAAATTTTCCTGCTGCTGAATCTCTATAGATATTTATTTGCTGAAGAGAACATTTTAACCTCTGTAATTACTCAAGTACATTGAGAGAGTCATTTGCCATCAACCATCAACCTGGAGAGAGATTGTGGGCATTGAAGTGACAAAGCCTGTTGTGACCAGGTTCTGTTGAAAGCTCTTATCAACAACTAAGATGATAATATTGGTGCAGTGATAATCAGACTGATAGGACACTGGCTTGGGGGCAGGGTCACTGTCATGTGTAAGGTGACTGAATCAGGATTCAAAAAGAATCTCACTCAACAGGTTAGAAAGGAGGATCAAATGACATTACACAACTTAATAAAGGAAAATTCCAAGACAGCACTGGCCTTAGGTCCCCCAAATCTAATTGAATGAGAGACCTTAAAAACAGAACTTGTGAAAAACATGGAGATTTTATCCTAATTGACTGGGTAGGTCAATAGCATGGCATGCCTATTAGAGACATTGATTTGATGTTAGACGTCCTCTAATAGAAGCAACATGTCAACAACCAAAGAAATTATGGATGGCCGTATGCAGTGGCTCATGCCTGTAATACTAGCACTTGGGAGGCTGAGGTGGGTGGATTGTGTGGGCACATAGGTTTGAGACCAGCCTGAGCCACAGCAAGACATTGTCTTGAAAAATAGCCAGGTGTTGTGGCAGATGCCTATAGTTCCAGATCCTTGGGAGGCTGAGGCAAGAGAATTGCTTGAGCTCAAGAGTTTGAGGTTGCTATGAGCTATCATTCCACAGCACTCTATGAAGGTGACAAAGTAAGACTCTGTCTCAAAAATTAAAAATAAAGAAGTTATGGAGCTTCCCTAACCAGACCACTCTCTGCTGTGCCATGTCTAGTTCTAAAAGAGGCAGAGGTGAAGGGAGATTCTGACAGCTACAGTGCTGTGGGGTTTCCTAACCATGTCACATGAGGAGCATTTGAAGAGCTGGGAGTTCCTAGTTAACACAGAGTCAAACTTGGAAGAATATAATGTATTAATATAAGTAAAAGGCAGGATCATTAGATTTGTTTTCTGTAGGTTCTAAGGGTAGACTCAGGGCCAACAGGAAAATCCCAGGATAAGAGATCTCTGCTAAATTAGAGGAGTTGTCCAGCAGGGGAGTGGGTTGTACAGGGTTCCCCTTTACTAAAGTGAATTATACTTCGACAACAAGGAGCTTTGGGAAGTTCTCTGTTGGTGTATAGAGGGCATATCAGGGTGGCAGGAGCCCTTCTTCCTCTGTGCATAAACCTAATGTAGTTTGGAGGACCAAGCCAGAGATAAATGGCCAGCTGAAACAATCATTTGTAAAGATCTCATCTACTATATATAGAATCCTGTGATCTATCCTGACTCTCAGAGGGATAATCTTATTTCTCTACACTTCTGCTGCATGTGCCAATTTTAGAAGCAGCGGAGTGGATGCTGAAAATCCACTTGTTGCTGAAGGAATCCATGCGCTGCATCAAAATCGGGTAAACTACTGTTAAGGTCTCTAATCACTGAGTTTCTGTGACTCTAGTAGAAGCCAGAATTATGTGTTCTGTCATCAGGGGGTGTGTCCTGACACACTGACAGGTGTGTCCAACCTTTTTTTTTCTGCCACACATTAGAAGAAGAAAAGTTGTCTTGGGCCACACATTAAATACACAAACACTAATGAAAACTGAGCAATAAAAAGGTCTGTGGGTAATTTTCATGCTATCATACACCACAGATAAGTGAAACAGGCCTCAGGTAATCCACATGTGGCCTTAGGGCTGCAGGTCGAACATCCCAGGAAAAGTCTTCACTTTATTGCAAGAAATACAAAGGAAAATAAGAATGGTGGTCACAGTCTACAAAGTCATTTCTCGTAATTGTGGTGGCCACTAAATATGCACAGTATCCCAACCCTGGAGCACTGCATGTGTGTGGGCACAGAAAAGAGATTATGAATGGGCCAGAGTACATTCTCTTTCCAAGAGGGAAAAACAGGCTGTGCATCTCTTCCTAGGAATGCCCTTTGTTCTACAGTTCTATCTGAAGCTACATGACTAAGCGTATTTTCAATGAAGAAGCCAATAAAAGGCACTGAAAAGAGACACACTGTCAATTAAAAGGTTTTATTTGGGGGTCTCTTAAACGGTATTATTCCTTTGCCTTCTTTCTCTTTCCTGGTTTGTACTGAAAACTTACTTTCAGGAAAATAAGCACACATAGATAAGACTGCCCATCAACTGTGTCAAAGGAAAGTATGTTCTCATGAAAAGTTTAGCCCACAGTAGACATATCTGATGGTGCTCTTCACTAAAGGAAGCAGTGTTCACAATAGCAAACTCTTTGATTAGAAGACTGTGTTTTCCAAAAGGTATTGCACTTTGCATTAGAATTTGGTAATTCTTTATAAGCATACGGTCTAACCGATTAGAAAACTGCCTTGAATTCTAAAACATAGGCATTTTAAACTTTGGGCTTTGGCTTGACATTTATTAGCTGCATGACTATGGGTAGATGATGTAACCTCTCTATGTCTGAATTCTTTTATCTGTGGGACCAGGATAATAATGTCTACCTTGCATGGTTCTTATGGGACTAAAATGAGAAAATATATAAAAGTCCCACCACAGCAAAAAAGCAAGGATTAAGTTAATGGAGTTGCTGAGAGTGCTGAGGCCAAGCCACTGTCATCCTGTAGGTCTCAGACTATGTCTTCTTGGGGTTGTAATTGGGGTACACAGTTTAAACAGTCTCCTTTCTGGGAGTTAGAATGAGATGTCTACTCAGTGAGATGTGAACGTCAGATGTTCATGGGGAAAAGGATGTAAACATTCAGGCCAGGCGTTCTCAAACTACAGCCTGCGGGCCATATGCAGCTCACCTAGGACATTTATCCAGCCCGCCAGGTGTTTTTGCCGCCACTGCCTGCGCTGCTTAGCAGCCGACTCGTCCTTAGGCCCGCAGTCCGGCCCTCCAATGGTCTAAGGGACAGTGAACTGGCCCTCTCTTTAAAAAGTTTGAGGACCCCTGATTCAGGCACTTCTCTGATCAACACCTTGGTGATAATAAAGAAAGTAAGATCTAATTTTGAAAATTATTTGAAACAGAAGTTTCCTGGTCAAATTTTATTTTAATCAGAAATTATAACTGAATATAATAAGTCAGACTTGCCAAAGACTTGAGCTGCTCTGGAAGTGACTTAGGTGCTGTGTAAGTGGTATCACTTCTGTCAGATGACTGGGTGCCATGGATACCAATCTGCTGTCCTGGACTAAATGATACAGCCATAGTGTAGTGGCCAGAGGGTGTTGTTTTCTGTCCCTATTTATTTTATTTATTATTTTATTTTATTTTATTTTATTTTTGTAGAGATGGAGTCTCACTTTATTGCCCTCAGTAGAGTGCTGTGGCATCACACAGCTCACAGCAACCTCCAACTCCTGGGCTTAGGCGATTCTCTTGCCTCAGCCTCCCGAGTAGCTGGGACTACAGGTGCCTGCCACAATGACTGCGTATTATTATTATTATTGTTTTTTATTCTGTTTATTTCTTTGCAATTTTTGGCTGGGGCTGGGTTTGAACACCCACATCCTTGGTATATGGGGCCAGCATCCTACCCACTGAGCCACAAGCACCTGGCTCTATTTATTTTTTTAGAGACAGTCTCACTTTGTTGCCCTCAGTAGAGTGGTGTCATTACTCACAGCAACCTCTAGCTCTTGCCTCAGCCTCCTGAGTAGCTGGGACTACAGCCACCTGCCACGCCTGGCTATTTTTTTGTTGCAGTTTGGCCGGGGCCGGGTTTAAACCCGCCACACTCAGTACATGCAGCTGGTCCCCTACTTACTGAGCCACAGGCACCATTCCCGCCATCTATTTAATTATCACTTGCCCCCTGGTTTCCCGAGAAGGTTAATGATGCCCCACTATTTCTAGAGGGAGCACTTTGCTACTGAGAAAATCAAGCACAAAAGTGTTGCTTTGAACACACTATTGGTGTGTGCCAGATGGAACAGCTAGGAAAGCGGTAAGATGCAGTTGAGTGCCTCAAAGCTCTTAAGAAATTATCCCAATGGAATATCCATAGGGGTTTAATTTTTTTCTCAGTTTATCATTTTAGCAGAAATCACTTGGCCTTTGTCACTGACAAGATAAGAAGAAGCTCTGATTTCACTTATCAAGAAGAGTTACTTGGCTTCTTCCTTTCTCTTACCCCTTGGCCCTTGTTTTGCATCAGAATTTGAAGGAGCCCTCTCAGTGCTTTGCTTTTAGTTAATTTTGGTGAGTTCATTGTACTCTCCTCCCTTGGCTATTAAATAGTTCAAAAATAAATATTGCATCACGTATGGAATATGTAACATGCATCTCATTTGAGCTGCATTTAAAAACAAATGGTAATTATTTAGTATTTACATAATACTCTGAAAGTACTTTAGAATATTACCTATCAATAATGCACAGATCACTGGGCTCAGTGGGTAAGAGAAAAATAGAATTTGAAAGGTATGGGCTCAGGAAGAGAGAAAATACCTATATGTATTTGTTGATATATCCATATGATGGGACTGAAAATCTGGAGATTAACTGAACCACAATTCAGGCTGCATACTGGGCTAGGCTAAGGTTTCACAGAGCTCTGGGAGTTGCTCTCACTCCCTGAACTTTTGTGCAAAGTCTGGAGGAAGCCATGAACAGCCTGAGCTCTGAGAACATTCCTGCCCTGGGAGAAAAGGCTTACTTGTGAGCTCATGGGGATTTCCACTGCTGACCCTGCCTTGGCAGCCATGAAGTGTCCAGCAGCGAAACCTGGCTCGTAAGTTCTCAAAGGCTTGTTGTTAATATATTTGGCTCTAAGCAAAGGTCACTTTTCCAAGGGTGACTCATATCTTGGAGTCTAGTGGAGATGATGGGTGGGATCCGTGAGCAGATCTGGCCCTTTCCACTGAAGGGGGCTACGGGGACCCCCAGAGTGCTTGGGAGGGTCTGTGGCTGATCCTCCGCGGAAACACTACACGGATCAATCCTAAACGAGTGACGAGGGGGGATCCACTGCTTCCATACCCCGGAAAAGGTGTCAGTCCCTGAGTTCACATCAAAGCGCGTGGGTATGGGTTGGGGGAGAGGAGGTCCTGTTTCCTCGCCTTCCCTGAAGGTGGCGCCGCACCTCTGGGCCACCCCCCTCCTCACCTCTCTGTCCCGCGCTTCACCTCTCTGTCCGGTGCCTCACTTCTCTGTCCTGCATACTTTTTGGCTCAGACTCAGTCCTTTCCACATTCTTTTCCTCAGTCCCCAGGGCTACCATCCGATCTGCCCCCAGACGACCATTTGTGGGGCTTAGGGGAGGTCTGGGGGTGTAGTCGCAGCGGTGGGAGCGGGGCACCAGGCACCAGGAGAGAGGAGGACCCGGGGCGCAGCCGCGGTGGGTGCGCCCTGCCAAGAAGGGCGGGGGCGCGGGGCGCGCACGCGGAGGGAAGGGCGGGCGTGCGAGCGGGTGAGACCAGATAAGGGAGCGCGCCCGCCGCCGCCGCCGCCCTCCTCGAGAGAGAGAGGCTGGAGCGAGGCTGTGCGAAGCGCCGCATCTCAATGAGGACCGGCCGAGGCACATCCCTGCACTAGTGGCCCCAGCCGAAACGCCCGCTCCCCAGCAGCTGCTGCCGTCCTGCCCGGCCCCGCCGCTGCCCCCCAGCCCCGCCGCCCGGCAGCCCCGGCCGCGCCCAGCCCGGCGAGGACAGCACCAGGAGGTGGCCCCGAGCGTGGCCACAAAGACCCCCGGCGGCGTCTCTCTCGGACCGGTGCGTGGTTTGCCTTCGCTGGGGAAGGGAACTGCGGGAAGGGTGGCCCGGGGCCCCGCAGCGCCTGCTCGGCCCGCAGCCGCGGGGCGCCGAGGGCAGAGCGGGCGCCCGGCTCGGCCACTGCTGCCCCGCCCGCCGTTCCTCGAAAGGCGGTTGCCCTGCCGGCCCGGCCGGAGGCGAGCGGGCGGGCGGCCCCGGGCTGCGGGCACCTGCCTCTTTTGTCTGCTGCCAGCGGGCTTTCAAGAGGTAGTGGGGGTGCGGCCCCCCAGGCTTTTTGCTGCCTTGTTAGTGGAGATGGAGAGCCAGGGTTGAGAAGCCGGGAGAGCTGCTTGTCATTGTCGAGAACTGGCTGCGGAGCGAGGACCAAGTCTAGTCAGCGCCGGGAAGGAGTGGCCGGGCCCGGCCTCTTATTGTGTGTGTGCTTTCCCGTGTCCCCGGGCGGGTGGCGTGTGCTGGAGGATGAGGACGATCCGTGCATGGTGGTAGCTGCGGCTTGGGTGTTGCTAGTGCATTTGCAGGGTCTCAAGTTCCTTCGGGGACAGCAAGGCTGCCTCTTGTTCAAATTAGTACCTGCAGTGCTGAAAAGCATGCGGAGAAGAAAAGGCATTTTCCTCCCAGTGGGAGTGCACGAACAGCCCCTGCATTGCCCCACAAAAGAGGCTGCGTTTGAAATCCAGGTTTGTGCGAAATTGTTGCCGGATTTGACAAGGAGACGCTTGTGGGTGATAGAGATGAACGGTTTCATTCAAACCGGCTCCGTCTCTGCCGCACCTGAGAATGTGTGCCCAGGTTACCGTGCACACGCGTATAGTGATCACACTGCGGGGTGTTCCATAAAAACGTTTTATGACTGTTCCCGAATATATTACCTTTCAGTGGGAACGGAAAGTAGGACAGCGTTTTGATATGAAATGTCACATGGACTCGGGTCAGAAGGGATTTTAAGAGGTGATATGGAGGCAAATGAAAAAAGATATGCACACACCCTGTGATAGCTATCAGTGGTGGTGCGCGCACCCGGAAGGTATGTGGTGCCTTTTATTTCATGCCTGTATATCTATCTGAATCCTAATCCCAGTGCTAAAATATGCCCTGGGACTTCCAGGTCCAGCATCTATTTGGATGTGGTAGTGCTTCTGATTTTTTCTTTCCTTGGGGTGCGTGTTTGTAAATTTCTGAAACAAGAACCCATGTGGATGAACAGAGTTTCCTCAAAATGGTGAGAAATCGCACTGAGAATAATCATGGATGTTACTTTCTTAGTGTGGCAGTGTTTATAGGAAGAGCCAGTAGCCCTTCTTCCCCACCCAGGGTCTCTGGTCTTTTGGTGCCACAGCACCTGCGTGCCCAGGCCCTTGGCCACCTATGGTCTGTGAATAGGGAGATGTGTGTTCTGTCAGGCTTGCTGTGCGGAAAGTGTGAACTTGTGCAAGGCCAGTGAATCTTTTTCAGGAGCTCTTGGTTCAAACACATGATTTAGCCAACCAAAGAGCTTAGCCACCCGAGAGCAGGGAAGGAGTACCTATTCTGAGGTTGTAAATAACTGCCAGAACACTGTAGGGTGTGGAGTGTGGTTTTCATTTTGAGTGTGGGATTTTTTTTTTTTTTTGTCGATTTCATCATTGCCCATTTTCAGACAGGTGTAGTGAAGGAGAATGAATGATGTGGGTGCTTCCCTGGATGAAGGTGTGGGTGTGATCCAGTTGGAGGAAATATGTAAAATAAAACAAAATAAACTTTCTTCTACTTTAAATTGTTCTCTCTTTTTTTTCTTTTCATTAGGCATGGAGTTCATGGTATTAAAAGCCTATTCCCCTTAGGGAATTCAAACAACTGCCAAATTATTTGGCCTTTGTCAATTTGGAGTAGCTAACGGCTTCTTAGAAGATTTATACTTTTTCTGGTAACATAACTATGTCATCTTTTGCTTCATCCCTATTTTCTTTCATTTATCTCAGTTTGGGAGAAATCCCTTAAATCCCTAGAGTTGGAAGAATGATCACTGTCTTTAAAAATCAAACAAAACCTTCAAAAGTCAATTTATCTTTTCTAATTTATAAAGTTTTGAAGAGCCTTGTGAGTTTGCTGTGAGTACTGGCATTATCCTCTGCCCCATTCCCCAAGACACACACCCCTTTTGGAAGACAAGTGAACTTACTTTAACAACATAAATTAGAAAGTAGGACCAGTTACCAATATCATGGACAAAATACTGGTTCTGTTACACAATTAATGCCTACAGGATGAGATATCAAAGTGGGTAATTGTTTTAAAGTTATCTAACTTCAAAATGAATAAAACCAGTTCATGGCTACCTATGTACAGTATAATAAACTAAAGTCATACTCAACTTTGCTACCGCTCTTCCAATCCCCAGGCCTGTCAGTGTGGTCAGTGTTAGACTTGTGAGCAGATAGAATCATGGACATTAGAGGCATGGCAACTACTACTTCCTCCACGGTGGGAATCAGCTTGTCTGTCCAAAGTTATTGAGCTAGTTTGGAGTGAGGTCTTTAAAAACCCCTGCTTTATATGTTGCCGTGGGGCCAGTGTCAGGGGAGCGAGGGACAGAGAGCACCAGCTTTGGAGCCACAATAAATCTAGGTTCAAATCTCAACCTTCTTAATCTCCAAGTCTCAACCCTCAACCGAGGGTTGGCATCTTGGATAAATTCCATACCCAGCCCCAGTCTTGATAATATCACCTACCTTGTTAGATTAATGAGAGGTTTAGAAGAGAATTTTTTAGCATATTACACAACAAATAATTGATGAATAATAGTGTCAGACATATCCCAGATGTTCAATAAATATTGGTTTCTTCCACTTCATTTCAGGAGCACCAAATCTCTAGCCATGCTTTCAGGCACAAAATTTTAGCTACTCTGAATGGATTAGAGGTCAGTCTACTAAGGGCAAAAGAGAGGTCAGGGATACAGCAATACTTTTGTGAGTTTTGGCTGTATCAAAAAGGTACTATGTCAGAGATGTCCAACCTGTGGCCCATAGGCCACATACTGATTGTATGTGAGGACTTTTTTTGTTTGTGGTGTCAGATATCACAAAAAGCACGAAAACACCTTTTTTTTCCCTTTCTAATCAACTTTCCTTAGTGTTTGTGTATTTAATGTGTGGCCCAAGACAACTCTTACTCTTCTACTGTGCAGCAGAGAAAAAAAAGGTTGGACACCAATGGTAGGAGGTGGGATTTGAGAAGTACTTAGGAGGTTCTTGTTTCCAATTTTCCATTTGCCTTATATTGTATTCCAATGTGCCTGAATGCTAAGGTACTCCCACGTTCTAGATCAGTGGGTCTCAACCTGTGGGTCATGAGGCACAGGAACTGTATTACAGGGCCGCAGCATTGGGAAGGTTGAAAACCAGTGTTCTTAATTATTCTATTAAAACACAGACTCCCTCCCTCACCCCCTGCAAGAGGTACCACCATGAACAACCCAGTAGCAAGCATGAAGTGATCCCCCAGGCAGCTTGCTATTAACAAGGTCCCGTGGGTAAAATGGGGCAGGGATACCTTTCTGAAGGTTGTGAGGTGAGATCAGGAGGACCCAGGAGCCTCCCTTGCCAGAAAGGAAAGACTTTTCCTACTAGTTCTTTTTTGTGCCAGGGTCAAGAATAGAAAAGCAGATTTTATGAATACAAAGATCTTTTTTTGTTTTTTTTTTTGAGACAGAGCCTCAAGCTATCCCCCTGGGTAGAGTGCCATGGCATCACACTCACAGCAACCTCCAAATCCTGGGTTCAAGCGAGTCTCCTGCCTCAGCCTCCCAAGTAGCTGGGACTACAGGCGCGCGCGCCACAACGCCTGGCCATTTTTTGGTTGCAGCCATCATTGTTGTTTGGGGGCTGGGCTGGGGATTCAAACCCTCCACCTTAGATGTATGTGGCTGGCGCCTTAGCCGCTTGAGCCACAGGCGCCGAGCAATACAAAGATCTTAATACCAATCACATGCCAGACACTATCCTAAGGGTTTCATGTGCATTAACTTATTTAATGGTAAAAAACAAACAAAAACAACTTATTTAATGGTTAATATTAACTGTGAGGTAGGTACTATTCTTATTCCCATTTTGTGGTTGAGGAAATCTGTGTTCAAAGATGTTGATCAAGTAGATTTCTCAAAGTTATGCAGGGAATACAGGGTCAAATGTAAATCAACATCTTTAAGCCTCCACCACAAAGACAGCAAAAGCCTTGGAAGGAAGGGCAAAGTCCTCCAAGGAAGAAGTAAATGTTTTCCTTTCCCCTCTTCTTCTCCTTCTCTTTTTTCTTCTTTTGCTTCTTTTTTTAACGGATCTTATGTGAATCACTAAATGTAAATAAATGAGTTATGGTGAAATTGCTTTTAAAAATAATGAATATGTGAATAAGTTGGGAAATCTTCCTTAAGTTGGTACAGCCTACGGATTGATTTAATTTGCTTTCCATCTGGCCGTGGGGAGCACAAAAGCTAAGTAAAACTTTTGCAATCTGACTGTTAAATACTGCCTGCGGGCCCTCCCTCCCTCCCTCTCTCTCTCTTTTTTTCCTGGCCCACCATGACCATTTGCCTTTCCATGTATTTAATAGGAAAGCACATTTTCTACCTGCCACCAGATAGGGTGCCCTGGAGGGACCTGTGGGCTTTGGAGTCAGCAAACTTGGGTCTGAATTGCTGTTTAAAGCATTTCTCATCTTGATTGCTTGCTTAGAGAAATGTAGGCGAATTTTTTCAGTGCTTCAGTTTCTTCATCTGTAAGGAGGGAATACTTTGTTTTTTTGTTTTTTTTTTTGAGACAAAACCTCAAGCTGTCCCCCTGGGTATTGTGCTATGGCTTCACTGCTCACAGCAACCTCCAACTCCTGGGCTCAAGACAGTCTCCTGCCTCAGCCTCCCAAGTAGCTGGGACCACAGGCACCCGCCAGAACGCCCGGCCATTTTTTGGTTGCAGCCATCATTGTTGTTTGGCGGGTCTGGGCTGGATTCGAACCCGCCACCTTAGGTGTATGTGGCTGGCACCTTAGCTGCTTGAGCCACAGGCGCCGAGCCAGGAGGGAATACTTTGAAAGTCAATTGTGACTACTGGAAATAAGATTTGTTGCAGCCTGTTAACGTTGCAGGCGGTCTGTAGGCAGGAGCTGTATTCGCCCAGGCCCTGTTGTCCAGCTGGGTCCTCCACGAACACCACCATGTAATTCTCTCCTGGTCTAAACTGTGGTTGATTAATAGGTGGTTTCCACTGGAGTCTGTCCCTTCTTTCTCCACCATTGGATACCTCCTACCAACTATGCTGTCAGTTACAGGAGGATCTATCTCCACCACGCTGTTCCCATGCAGAGCCTTTGAAATCACGAACTTGAAATAACTTTGAGGTGTGTGTCTGCTTTTGTTTCTGGGGCTCGCAGGTCCATCTTGAAGTCCATCATGTCCTTCGGCAGAGACATGGAGTTGGAGCACTTCGATGAGCGGGATAAGGCGCAGAGGTACAGCCGCGGGTCGCGAGTGAACGGCCTGCCCAGCCCGACGCACAGCGCGCACTGCAGCTTCTACCGCACGCGCACGCTGCAGACGCTCAGCTCCGAGAAGAAGGCCAAGAAGGTGCGTTTCTACCGAAACGGAGACCGGTACTTCAAAGGGATTGTGTATGCCATCTCCCCAGACCGCTTCCGATCTTTTGAGGCCCTGCTGGCTGATTTGACCCGAACTCTGTCGGATAACGTGAACTTGCCCCAGGGAGTGAGAACCATCTACACCATTGATGGGCTCAAGAAGATTTCCAGCCTGGACCAACTGGTGGAAGGTGAGCGCTACCGGATGGCCCCCATGGCACCCCACAGGTTCCCTTCTCGCGTGTACGCACTGTTGAGAAGTGCTACTCCCATAGCCACCTGAGAGTTCGTGTTCAGCCTGTGGCTACCATCCTTCTTGTTTCACACCTTTGAGTTTGCTGTACTGTAGTGGAAAGAGGAAAAAACTAATGCCATTAGGTCCGGTAGCTGATAGCGGCGGGCTGAGGAGAAACAGAGTTCCATAGCATTCCCTCGGCTTTCTCACACCCATGCTATGTTAATTTTAAAAATCCATTTTTATATATTCAATCGCGTATTTCATATTCATTTCTAAATTGGAAACTTTTGCTATCACGATGTCCAAAAAGTACTTGGACATCTGAAAATGACTAATGGATCATGGAATTTTGAAATTGGAAGGAACCTTAGATGGCTATCAAACCCATTGATTTTATCTTTGCACTTCGAGACCCACAAAATTCAAAGGACATGGTAAGATAGTGGTGATACTGGACCCCAAATTAGGTTTTTCTGACAACCTTTTCCACTGTGATGCTTCCTTTTAAGTTTAAAAGATGATTGTCTTTCTGTGACATCTGAGGACAGGAAGGAGGTAATCTGTTTATTTTGTGAGTTCAATTTAGACCGTTTTAGACATTTAATGTGGAAACGGCATTCACTAGATCCACCAGTGACGCCTGCTATCTTGTGCAGAGTAGGTGGTCACTGACTGTGCTACATTTGTCTCAGGACAGAGTCTTGTTTGCATAGGGAGGGACATAAAGCCTCTCCTTAGAAATTGTAAATTGAATTAGAGTGAATTGGAGAGAAATAACTGAAGCTAAACATGTGGTAAGGTGTAAACTAGCATGGCAGATCCTCTTTGAAGAGTGGGTTATTCTGAGACCGAAGTCTCAACGCCCCAGTGCATGAGTAGAAGGCACCAAGGAGGTCAGACAAAGTGTCGGAAGAGCTGGATTTTGCCTGAGTTCATTTTTACTCCAGCAGTATTCACCCAGGCCCTGTTGTCCAGCTGGGTCCAGGAATAACACCATGTAATTTTCTCCTGGTCTAATGCAGGTAGCGGGAATCATCCCTTTCATCCCCCTTGGATTCTGGGGCTGCCTCCCCTGACCGCACACTGACAGATCCCTCTTGTAATTGCTTCGTATGTGATTCAAGGAGAAGGGCTTCTCCCCCTATCCTGCCTTTTTTCCCTTGGCAGGAATGCCAGACTGGTCACAGTATGACTAAACTTGAGCATGTGCACAGGAACCTGGACTTGGTGTGTTTATTTTGTGGGGATTTACATTTCTTTTTGGTTACTTGTCACTCTGCCAAGGTGCCTGTGGACTTGGCCTTTTTTATTCTACTCAGGGGTTGGAACTTCCAGTTAATTAAAGAGGAAGAATGAACATGCAATCTTTGTGTATCAGCTTTGATTTCTGGGCGTTATCCTTTGCATGACCTTGGAATATACAAGGATTAATAAAACATTTAGTTATATATTCCAAGGGATCTGAATAAAGATCAGATGCAAAGTCAGGGGCACGAACAGTCACCAAGCCTGTTGAGGGCTGATGGTTTTGTAGGGAAAATGTGCCAAAATCTCAAAGCATGTCCTCAGACAGCCATGGAGGAGATGTCTCCCTCTGTTCTAGAGCCACTTGTGCTGCGTCCCTGGGGGCAGTTTTCCACCCAGAATTGATCTTTACTGAGAAGTGGTCAGCAATGTTCTCATAACCCCCATCCACCAAGGAGAAGGCCTGAGGACAAATGATAATACTCCTTTCGCATCTAGGGACCAGGAAAATTGTGGCATGCTGGCCACTACCTTCTTTGTATTTATCTGTCACTGTAAAATAATGCTCTGAGAGACTGGAGATGATGATAGCCCACATTTATGGAGCATGGGCCAGGCAGTTGGTCAGAATTCCTTGCATTATATAAATACATTTAATTCTCACAATGATCCTAGGAGATAGGAACTGTTGTCCTTCTACTGAAATGAGGCACAATGTGATTAAATGATCTGTTTAAACTCACACAGCAAGAAATGGTAGAGTTAAGATCTGAACCAGTGACGGCTGGTGTTAAAGCCTGAGCTTGTAAATGCCACTAACGTTGTATGCTGTGAATTCAACTCCTATAAAAAACACTGTTGTACTCAATTTAATACAGTGGATTATATTTTGATATAGCAGAGTGTCAGAATGTTAGACATTTTAGTGTAAAGGTAACTGTAATATAACCATAAGTTGTTCCCATTTCTGTCAGTGGGAACAATGTTAACTACTTTTTGAAAACAAATGTTTTTAATCTTGACTTAATTCCAGGAAAGAAAGATGCTGCTCCCAGGAACACTTTATTATTTTCATTTGCCCCTAAATACTTTTCCTCCCTATCAGCATGAACTAACTGCAGAATGAATATTTTGATATTTAAAAATTATTTAAGAAAATATCTTTTTTGTGATTAGTAACTTCAGTACAGTGTGAATTCACACATTAGTTGCATGTATTTTTTTAATTTTCAGTTTGAACGGATTTTTTTTCTAATTCATAACACTGACAATTAGCATGCAGCTGTACTTAGTGTTTAAATAGCTGGAAATTCATTTAGATTGGCCTCTTTGTCAATTACATTTTTGCTTAGTCTGTTAAAATTCAAACCGTTGCTTCATATTCATCATTAGGCTCATATCTCTCACTTTACATACTAATTTTATGTAAACGTCAATGCATGTTATTAGCTTTTCATTTCCCCTTCCAACATGATGATGTTTGAGTTTTATATTAAATCCTTTTAGTGGTTGCAGTGACAGGTGTATTTGACTTCTAATTATTTTTTTAAGTTTCTTCCTTCTCACTTGTTCTTAGGCTAAAATTTCTGAATGACAATGATCTATGTGAGTTTCTTTATAACAGTCACATGGTCACTTTTGCTTTTATATTATTAGGGGATCATTATCCCAAATGTGGTTTACACCTGTTGATAGAGTTGGCTATGAGCCCAAATTTTATATGTATGAGTATGTACATATGTGTGTGTGTCTACCTGTGCCTTATATTTAAATATACACACACATACATTTAAGAGTATACCAAAGGCTACATTCTTGTTTGCTTTCAAAATGGCTTTTAACGTGTTTTTAAAAAATCACGATACTTAATAAGGAAAGTTGAATTGCAGGCCTTTTCTGCAAGTGATTCATCTTGAGATGTGGCCTCATTTCCCCCAAGTTTGTGCCATTTATATTCTACAGTGGATATGTAAATGTTAGAAAAATAAAGGAAGGTATAATATATAACGCCTTTGAAATCTTAGGAGAAAGACTTAATGTAAATCCTGAGCTTTGTTGGGTGACTGATTGACCGATTTGCCCTTCCTTCAACATCATGAGAGGGCCCAGGAATTTCTTTATGCATTAGGATAAAAACTACAGGAGATATGTCATCCTCTGAGTACAGATAAGTTAATTTGTTCATCAGTTCTACATTCTCTCTTCTTCCTCTGTTCTCATTTATGTCTTAGCCCCTTACCAACCTGCCATGGGCATTGTTTGAGTCTGCAGTTGTAGTTTTTGTAAGGGCTTTTCCCAAGTTCCCATCTGAATTCACCCCTCAGGAATAAATGCATACTTTACCCCATGGTTAGGGAATCTCTGTCCCACTGTTGCTCCTGGATTATCCATGTTTCCTGTTCTCCTGAGTGTCATCCTTTACTTCTCTTCTCTAATTCACTAGCTTCCTCTGTGCCTCTCTCTGCTATATCAATTTCTTTCTTTCTTTTTTTTTTTTTTTTGGGCCAGAGCTGGGTTTGAACCCTCCACCTCCAGGATATGGGGCCAGTACCCTACTCCTTTGAGCCATAGGCACCACCCATGCTGTATCAAATTTTTAAAAATTAATTTTTGAATAGTTATAAAGCACACTCTCCCTGAAGTTCCCCAGAGGGAACCACCTTCACTAGATTTTTTAGTATGATCTCAGTGACAGCAGTTCCCAGAGGATATACACACACAGTAGGGCCCTCTTACCCTCCGGAGATAGGTCCAGTGGATCCCTGAGACTGCACTCAGGACCAAACCCTAAAAATAATGTTTTCTTCTGTGCATGCATACCTCTCTTAAAGTTAAATTTATAAATTAGGCACAGAAGAGACTAAAACAATAGCTAATAATAAAATAGAACAATTACAGCCATCGCAATTAACATTTGTACCTCTCTGACAAACAATATTACTTCCAGTTACATGAATCCAGCGTGGGCATCGTAGAGAGACCCCACCTCCTAAAAAGGAAGTTATATGAATGTTGGGTCACTCTTTCTCTCAAAGTATCTTCCTGTACGGTAGTCAGCCTTCCTCTTGATGGTGAGAATTTCTTTTTTTTTTTTTTTGAGACAGAGCCTCAAGCTGTCCCCCTGTTTAGAGTGCCATGGCATTACAGCTCACAGCAACCGCCAACTCCTGGGCTCAAGCGAGTCTCTTGCCTCCGCCTCCCAAGTGGCTGGGACCACAACGCCCGGCTATTTTTTTCTTTTTTTTTTTGATTGCAGCCGTCATTGTTGTTTGGCGGGTCTGGGCTGGGGATTCAAACCCGCCACCTTAGGTGTACGTGGCTGGCGCCTTAGCCGGTTGAGCTATAGGTGCTGAGCCGATGGTGAGAATTTCAATTTCGCCACACTACCCATACAGCATGCAATTTAAGATTTATGCAATATTTATTTTTCTGGAATTTTTCATTCAATATTTTTGGACTTCAGGTGATTGTGGGCAACTGAAACTGAGGAAGGTGAAACCAGAGATAAATTAGGTGGTAATTTTTTATGCTCACAGATCTGCAGCTTGCTTTGTGTACTTAATATATCTTGGAGATCTTTTCCTATCAGTACATCTAGAGCTACTGTGTTCTCTTTACTGACGGCATAGTACTCCTTTATAGAAATGTACCACACCTTATTGAACCAGCCCTTTATTGATGTACTTATAGGTTCTGTGCCATTCTTTGTTACTACAAACAATTTTTCTTATTTTCTTTTTTTTTTTTTTTTTTTTGAGACAGAGCCTCAAGCTGTCCCCCTGGGTAGAGTGCCATGGCATCACGCTCACAGCAACCTCCAACTCCTGGGCTCAAGCTAGTCTCCTGCCTCAGCCTCCCAAGTAGCTGGGACTACAGGCGCCTGCCACAATGCCCGGCTGTTTTTTGGTTGCAGCCATCATTGTTGTTTGGCGGGTCCAGGCTGGGGATTTGAACCTGCCACCTTAGGTGTATGTGGCTGGCGCCTTAGCCACTTGAGCCACAGGCGCCGAGCCAACAATTTTTCAATGAATATTTTTGGGTATATGTTTTCCACTCATGTTAGAAAGTATCTTTAGGATACATTCCTAGAAGCAATGTTGTTGGATAGAGGTACAAAGCATTAAACTTTTAAGAGCTAGTGCAAAATCCCTCTCCATAGAGGTGATTAAAGTTTACACACCAACTAGTCATGTCTGAGAGCAGCTATTTTTTGACATCCTCAACAAGATGGTTTGTCATCAAATGTTTTGCCATTTGCCAACGTATTAAGAAAAACAAAATGAGTATCTTGTTATAGTTTTAATTTTCATCCTTTCAAACGTTTAAAAAGCATTTGCATTTCTTTTTATATGTATTATCTCTCCTTAGGTTTTGATGATTTTTCTAAGGGGTTGAAGTCTTTTGTTCTTTTAAAAGTATTAGCTTTTTGTGATAATAATTGAAAATATAGTCATGTGTGCTTAACAAGGTTTATATGTTCTGAGAAAAACTTTGTTGGGTGATTCCATTGTTGTGCAAACACCATAGAGTGTATGTACACACTCCTGCATGGGGTAGCCTTCTGCACACCTGGGCTGCGTGATGTGGCCTGTGGTTTGTAGAACATGCACCTGTACAGCGTGTTACTGTGTTGAATAGTGCAAGCAGTGGTAACTCGATGGTAAGTATATTTGTGTCTCTAAATATATCTACACATAGAAAAGGTAAAAATATGGTATTAGAATCTTATGGGACACTGTCATGTAGGCAATCTGTCATTGACTAAAACTTCTGTATGCAGAGAATAACAGTATTTTTTCCAGATTGCCTTTTTTCTAGTGACTTTGTTTATTGTGTTTTTTGCCATGTAGATTAAAAAAAAAACTTACATAATCAAATATAACTGTCTTTTCATTTATGGCTTGTATTCCATGCCTCTTGTTCCCTTGTATGCTGAGATCATAAATCAATTTTTCTTAATATTTTTGTAGTATAAAATATTTGAATATATAGTTACAATATGTGATGTAGGGATTCAGTTCAGCTTTTTATTTTTATTTTTGAGCTATTTGCTTCATTTCCTTACCATTTTATTTTGAAATTGATGTGGATTTATGGAAGTATCAGAGATAGGAAGTTCCTGTGTCTCCTTCACCCAGCTTCCCTCAATGGAACATGGTATGAGGAAGAAAACAAACACATTACCTTCGGTACAATTCAGTGGCTAAACTTCAGGCTTTATTTGGCTTTCATGGTTTTTCCTACCGATGCCCTTTCTTCCAGAATCATGTTGCATCCAGTTGGTACGTCTCCTTCAACATCTGGAACAGTTTTTCTATCTTTTCTTGTCTTTAATAGCTGTGACACTTTTGAAGAATGCTAGTCAGTTATTTTGTAGACTGTCCCCCAACTTGAGTTTGTCTGATGATTAGATTGCTGTTAGGCATTCTCCACAGAAGTCATGTTTTGTCTTTCTGAGTGCATTGTTTCAGGGGGTGTGTGATGTTGCTATGTCTTATTGGTTACCTGTGATCTGTGGTTAAGTATTTTCTCTCTACAATTAGGGTTTTCCCCTTTGTGATTAATATCGCAGGGAGAAACTTGGAGGCTGTGTGAATATCTTATTTTTCCTTAAGCTTTTGCCTGTGAGTTTTGACCCTTGCTGGTGAATCTTGCTTACAGTAGTTATTTCTGTAGGTTCTGATGGAGATTATCTGTTTCCTGCTTGCCACATTTAAAACCTGGGAGTTCTCCATTTCCCTACCTTTGGATCATCTACTGGGATCTCTTCAACTCCCATTATTTTGCCCACTCCTTTAAGATCTATTGCACCCAAACCAGATCTTTTTTTCTACACTTCAACTACCCAGATGTATACAACAGCTACTCTATACTCTAATACAGTGTTTTTCAACCTTTTTTATCTCACGGCATACCAGAACCTATCATTAAACTTCTGGGTGCAATTAAATTATGTTGATCAAAAAAAGGTAAAAAAGGAATATACACTGTTGCTTTGAACCTCTCTTGAAAATAATTTAATTAAAAATTTTCATGGCCTGCCTGAGAGCCTTCAACAGCACAGCATTGTGCCTTGGCACACTGGTTGAAAATCACTGCTCTTAACTCCTCTCAAACTCAACATGTATAAATATGAACTCATTTTTTTTTGTGAACTTATTTTTTTCCATTTTCTATAATTCACTCCTTCTTTTTTGTTCAGATGTTATTAAATAGTTCACCACCTGCTAGAACCCTAATGTTTGTGATCACCCAAATTTGTATGTTGAAACCTAGTCACTAACGTGATATTATTAAGAGGAGAGGCTTTTGGGGAGTGATTATATCATACAGGTGGAGCTCTCATGAATGGGATGAATTGCTTTGTAAAAGATACCCCAAAGAACTGCCTTGCCCCTTTCACCCTGTGAGGATACAGTGTGAAGGCACCATCTGTGAGTAAGGGAGCCTTCACCAGACATTGTATTTATTGGTGCCTTGATCTTGGACTTCCCAGCCTCCAGAGCTATGTGCAATCAATGTTTGTTGTTTATAAGCCATCCAGTTGATGGTATTTTTTTTATAACCATCCAGAGGGACTAAGATACCACCTAATTTATCATCCTTGATTTCTCTTTCTCTTAATCCCTCACATCTAAACTGTTCTCAAATTCTGTTGATTCTGCTTAACATATCTCTCCAATTTCTTCCCCCCTCTCTATCACCATCATTACAGCTCAAGTCCTCCTTACTGTTTAACAAGAGTCACTTTTTCTGACTGAAAGAGTGGTACATGTTTCTACAATGGACATTATAGAAAATTTTGAAAAATGCAAAAAAAGCATAAAAAATAATTCCTCATATTTCTACTGTTTGACTCTTGTTTTTTTATGTACTTTTATAGTAGGTTCCTAAGCTAAAAATATATATCTTAGATTTTCTTTTCTATATGGTGTCTTTGCATTTACCCCCACTTTTACATTCTCTTTTTTTTTTTTATGTAGGAACTGAAACTTTTATTTTATTTTTTTTTCCCAAAGGATATTTTTATTTTTATTTTTATTTTTTATTTTTTTGTAATTTTTTTAATTAAATGATAGCTGCATACATCAATACAAACATGGGGTACAGTATAGTGTTTTCACACACATTCTGAAATACTTCCATCAAGCTGGTTCACATAAATTTCATGTCATTTGCATAGTCATTGTGTCAAAACATTTACATTCTAGTTCTAGAAAAGTTCACTTGTACCCTCAAGTGCCACACACTT
>CAUYTI010038799.1:0-46026 GCA_963575145.1 Galago senegalensis | reverse complement strand
GACGAGGCCTGAGTATGGGTAAGATGAAGAGTCTCAAGTCATACTCAAATTTATCTACCTCCTGGTCCTAAATCTTTACTAAGTCACTCTCCTTCTTAACTTGCCATGGGATTGTAAAAGATGATGGCATGTGAAAGGAATTTCAAACAGTTTTTTTTTTTTTTTGTAGAGACAGAGTCTCACTTTTTCACCCTTGGTAGGGTGTAGCGGAGTCGCTCCAGCAACCTCCAACTCCTGGGCTTAGGCGATTCTTCTGCCTCAGCCTCCCAGGTAGCTGAGACTACAGGCGCCCGCCACAATGCCCAGCTATTTTTTGTTGCAGTTTGGCCGGGGCTGGGTTTGAACCCGCCACCCTCGGTATATGGGGCCGGGGCCCTACTCACTGAGCCACAGGCGCCTCCCCACCCGGCTATTTTTAGAGAAGAGGTGTCACTCTGGGTTGGGCCGGTCTTGAACCTGTAAGCTCAGGCAATCCACCTGCCTCGACCTCCCAGAGCGCTAGGATTATAGGCGAGAGCCACCACACCTGGCCTCTGCTTCTCTTTTAATTTTTCTCTTTTAAATCATTGCTTTCCTCCTGCATCTTACTACGTGTATTTAAAATTAGCCACGTAGCTCCTTCAGTATTTTGCTTAGAAATTTCTTCTACCAGATCTCCTGGTTCATCAATCTTAAATGCTACCTTACACAAAGCCATTGAGCAAGGACAAAATTGCCCCGGTTTCTTTGCAACTTCCTACAAGGAGGGCCTTTACTCTCGTCTCCAATACTTCCTCCCTCAGTTTGACCTGACACCTCAGCAGAATGACCTTTACTGTCTGTATTTCTACCAACATCTGATCAAAATCACTTAAGTCATTCCTGAGAAGATTTAGGCTCTCCCTATTTGGGGATCTTCTTTTGAGCCTCACTAGACTTGCCTTTGCCATTCCATGTACAGCAGCCTAAGCTTTTTCTAACTGGCCCCTCCGATTTCTACAATCTCTACCAGGGGTCCTCAAACTTTTTAACCAGGGGGCCAGTTCACTGTCCCTCAGACTGTTGGAGGGCTGGACTGCGGCCCTGGGACCAGTCGGCTGCTAAGCAGGACAGGCAGCAGCGGCAAAACCCCCCGGCCGGCTGGATAAATGTCCTTGGCGAGCTGCATGTGGCCCGCGGGCCGTAGTTTGAGGACGACTGACCCTAAACCAGTTCCAAAGTCACTTCCACATTCACTCTCAGTACCGATTTTCTGTCTTAATCTGTTTTGTGTTGCTAGAACAGAATACCATAGACGGGGTAATTTATAAAGAAAAGAAACACAGGAAAGCAGCCCGTTTCATGGCAAGAGCGACGCCACCTTGGAGCAAAACCTCCGCGATGGTGGATGTGTTCCCCCGGTATATACAACCCCGGAGCCAGCTCAACCCAATTAACCATCGGTTAAGTTGTTACAGATGGTGCCGGGCCAAAATCGCAAGTCATGTAGGCCAGCACGCACCCCGGGGAAAGCTTTACCCTCCTAACCGTTACCACCACCAGCCTGGCAGACGCTGTTACGGAAATACCTGGGGCTAGTGAGCGATGTCAGAAATACTTGACCCCCCCCCCCATGTCAGGAAGTCAGATTTGAGCATTATTTCTTGTCAGACTTAAAGCTTTTCATTTTCTTTTCTTTTTTTTTAAATTTCAGATTAATATGAGGATACACATCGTTAGGTCACAATGTTTGTGTTTGTTAGGTGAGGTCCTTCTTATAGCTGTGTCCTGCCTGCAGGAGGTGTGCCTGACACCCTTACATTGTGCCCACTAAGTGGGAGCACACCAATGCCCCTCTCTCCTCCCCCTCCCCTCAACTTGAATTAAATTGAGTTTTTCTCTTATGTGGGTGTTTATTAGTTCACCTACTGGCTTCATATTAGTATTAAGTACCTTGGATACTTGTTTGTCCATTCTTGTGATACTTTACTAAAGAGAATGAGCTTCTTCGTAAAAGCGGGTGCCATGGTATTAGATTTTGTGCAGGCAAGAAAGCAAGCCCATTGCTTGGTAACAGTAGCATAGAGATGTTTATCTAACTTCCCCCATTGGCGGTAAGTTTCTCTAGAAAGTATGAGGTCTGACCAGCTGCCCACGAAAGGATATTTTCTAGAGGCCGTGTGTGGGGATTTGCCATCTGGAGGCTGTCGGAGACACAGCTTCTGTTTGAAAGTCCCTGCTACATGGGTTTTTTTCTGTAAAACTGGACTTGTCAGTCTCTTTCATTGGCCTCTCACCTCTCTCAGCCTCTGAGGGTACCAAAGACTTTTGCCTGTACCTGCTCACCACAGACCAGGAAACTTATTTCTTATATGCTGGAGGCCAGGAAGTCCAAGGCCCAGGTGCCCAAGTCCAGTGAGGCTGTTCATGCTGCAGTGTCCGTGACGGTCCACAGAAGGGTGAGGTGGCTCACGTGGCAGTGTCTGTGACGGTCCACAGAAGGGTGAGGTGGCTCACGCTGCAGTGTCCGTGACGGTCCACTTAAGGGTGAGGTGGCTCATGCGGCACTAGTGTCTGTGACAGTCCACAGAAGGGTGAAGTGGCTCACACTGCAGTGTCCGTGACAGTCCACAGAAAGGCAAGTGAGGGCAAAAGCAAGAAATAGGGAGAGCCAATCCATCTTTACCGAAGCCCACTGTCGTGATGATGAGACCACCCTATCAGCAATCACATCAAGGCATTCTCAAGGACTAAGCCCTAATCACCTCTTAATGGTCCCACCTTTTTTTTTTTTGAGACAGAGCCTCAGGCTGTCCCCCTGGGTAGAGTGCTGTGGCATCACAGCTTACAGCAACCTCCAACTTCTGGGCTCAAGCCAGTCTCCTGCCTCCGCCTCCCAAGTAGCTGGGACCACAGGCACCCACCACAATGCTCAGCTATTTTTTTGTTTGCAGCTGTCATTGTTGTTTGGTGGGCCCAGGCTAGATTCAAACTCTCCACCTTAGGTGTATGTGGCTGGCTCCTTAGCCCCTTGAGCCACAAGCACTGAGCCAGTCCCACTTTTTAATACCATCACAATGGCAATTAGATTTCATATGAGTTTTGAAGGGGACATCCAAACCACAGCAAAGGTTCTGCCACTTACAAGCTGTGTATCCCTGAACAGCTTCCTATTACTAAATTTCTCCATCTGCCTGATCCACAGTAATTTCTTAGAAAGTATTAATTATCATTCCTTCTGCAGGAATTATAGTTAATTCATATTCTTTGAGATTCCCAGCCATCTTACTTATGTTATTCAAGACATCTTTAAAAACAGGATAGTTGTATGTGTACTGTGATAATATTGATTAACACAGAGGCACACCTCTAACAAGTGATTGTATACAATCTCTGGTGTTCACTTGTTTTCAAATGATTGGAATTCTCTTCCAACACATTTTCCCAGAAACTGACCAAATTTCCTGTCTGCCATTGAAAGCTGCTTTTCTGGCTCGGCGCCTATAGCTCAACTGGCTAAGGCGCCAGCCACATACACCTAAGGTGGCGGGTTCGAATCCCCAGCCCGGACCCGCCAAACAACAATGACGGATGCAACCAAAAAATAGCCGGGCATTGTGGCGGGCGCCTGTGGTCCCAGCTACTTGGGAGGCGGAGACTAGAGACTCGCTTGAGCCCAGGAGTTGGAGGTTGCTGTGAGCTGTAATGCCATGGCACTCTACCCAGGGGGACAGCTTGAGGCTCTGTCTAAAAAAAAAAAAAAAAAAGAAAGCTGCTTTTCTCCAAACGGGTTTGTCTCCAGATAATTTGTCTGTCTTCAGATAATTTGACATTTTATGTTCACTTCATGTAGAAGCTGAAAATTTTGGGGGAAATTCAAATGAGATTGTTAACCAGAGAGCCTCCACATACCAGATATAAAGAGTCCAGAACAGGGATTTTGTATGCTTGTTTATATGATGGAAAGAGTGTCTTAATCCCCACCACCCACCCCATGTGCAGCTTAAACCAACCAACAAATCAAACAAACAACAACAACAAAACATTGTCATTTTGCCAAGCTAGTAGGGGCATATTTTCCCAATTCACACAAAGGCATCCTATGAGCTAATTGACTAGTTCAACTAAAAGTAGAAGAACCATGTAAGTGTAAAATATGTAAGAGAACGTATTTTTTAAAATACTCAAAAGATAGCTATGAAGTCTTCTTAAATAGCAAATATCTGGCTCAGTGCCTATAGCTCAACCGGCTAAGGCGCCAGCCACATACACCTAAGGTGGCGGGTTTGAATCCCCAGCCCGGACCGCCAAACAACAATAACCGCTGCAACCAAAAAATAGCCAGGCGTTGTGGTGGGCACCTGTGGTCCCAGCTACTTGGGAGGCGGAGGCAAGAGACTCGCTTGAGCCCAGGAGTTGGAGGTTGCTGTGAGCTGTAATGCCACGGCACTCTACCCAGGGGGATAGCTTGAGGCTCTGTTTCAAAAAAAAAAAAAATATATATACTTCTGACATTTGATTATTAGGAAGGATGCATTTTATATATAGGCATCTATAAAATTTTGTATATAGGTGTATATAAAATCTCTACAAAAATTTTCATTGAAAATGTCATCTTATTACTTGGTTGTTTAGTAGGACTTGGCATATAAAACCTTCTAGGTCTTGTTTTGAAGTTTTCTAAGTTGCCTTAAACTTCATACTACTCTGTTGTGTGGTAAGCATTTACAATAAGGTAAGCATTTAAGGTGATAAAATTCCCTCTGAGTTACTTATTTCACACTTAATCTTAGAAATCTGCATTTCCTTTTCAAGTGTTTTAAGTTTTAATTATGATTTGTTCTTTGTCCCACAGATTTTTTTAGAAGTGTTTTGAAATTATCAAATGTGGGTGTTTTTATGTCTTATCATTTTGTTAGTGAAGTATGCATTGAGTTTGTTTAGTCTTTATCATTTAACACATGAACAGTTTATATAGATGGTCCATGCGTGCTGGTAAAGGATGTGTATGCTTTAATTTTGAGGTTATCCATTAAGCCTGGTTTTTTAATTACTTTGCTGAGATCTTTAAATTTGTCTGCTAGATCTAACAGTAATGGAGATGATTTGTTACTTTCTTCCTTAGAGTTCTATCAGATTTTGCTTTATACATGTATGTTTATGTGTGTTCAGTGCATATAAGTTTAGAATTTATATTAGTATCTTCCTTATGATGATGCCCTTTGCTTAGGTCTACTTATTTAACAAGGTTATTCCATCTTTCTTTGGTTGGTACTGCCAATGTTATCTTTTGTCCACTTCCTATCTTTTAACATTTCCATGCCCTTAATATTTTAGCATATCTTCTTTAAATATTACATAGTAGAGTTCTTTACAGGGGTGGTATATATATATATATATACATATATATGTATGTACATATATACCAAATGCACTAAAGATTTAAAAATATATAATGATCACAGATCTGAATTTCTTTCCTCTATCCTGTGCTTCCTATTTGTCCTAGTTTTTCCATGCTTTGTCTACTCCCCATTCTTGCCCTATTTTTTTTGGATTAAGTTTTTTGGGGTTTGTTTATCATTTCTGTTTTTTTCCCATTTTCTAGTTTGGGAACTGTGTTTTCTATTAATGTTCTTTTAGTTTACGCCCTTTGTATAATCAGCTTGACAAAATCTAAAATTAATCAGCATCTTAAAACCATCTCTCCCCAAACCACCTTTTAACCTTATATTTTAACACTAAGTATCTATACATTTCTCAACTTCCTATAATTTTACATGATACTCTTGTTCATGGGTTTTTGCTTTATTTTTAATAATTATGTATTTTTTTCATCATTTTATGTGGATATTTGTTTAGATTTATCTACACATTTAATTTTCTTCCTAAAGAACAGGTTTTGGGAGTTGCTTAGTGAATGTAAAATGGTGGTAAACTTTTCTTTTATGTTTATCTGAAAATGTTTTTATTTTACTCTGGTTCTTGAAAGATCTGGCTACCCAGTTCTCAGTTATGTTAGCCACCTGTTCTCTCTAAAATAGCAGAGCATTTTTGAACTGTCTGCCTAATGAAAAAGGTAATCAGAAGTCTCATTTATTATGTTTGGGCTTAATAAAAAAAAATCTTACTGAGATGGCTCTTAACCTCATACATAGTTTGTGTTAGGTTACTGAAAGAATTGCTATACATTTAAAAACTAAAATATGACTAAAAGAATGTCCAGTTCTGTGATTGACTGCCCTTAGGTTTTATAATTCTTTTAGTTTTCATTTGCTTATATTAAGCACTCATTTTCTGAAAATTTATTCTTTATTTTTGTTGATAAGAAGGTATCCTGCCTTCCATTCTTTAAAAATCTTATTTTCTAACTATTGCTTTGATTGAAGTGAGCTTACGTGGATTTATACTGTTATTTTTGCCCATCCCTTATTTCTTCTATAACAATGGTAAAAGGAAGAAAAAGAATCTAGCATTTATTAAATCTTTCTATATCACTCATGCCATATACTGTATGTAGTATTATATATAAATCTTTTGTTTGTTTTTACTACATACAATCCCACCGTTCTCCTATTTTATAAATGAGGAAATTAAGTTTGGACGTTAAATGACTCCTTGAGGTACCCTAGTGTGTTTAAGTATTGGGACTACGAGTCAAAACACAGATGCTCATGTATTGTCTACAATTCTAGTGTCATTTGAATGAAAACATTCTATGGTAATTAGTCATCTCTATGCAGACCAGCAAGCAGATGGGATAACCACCTGTGTGGCTTGATGTTAGGTGTGAGAATAATGATGTACTCTTACTCTGTGGTGCTCCAAAGGCCTATAATTAGATTTACTTCCAGGATTTGGAATAGTTATCTTTTATCACAAATTGTTAAATTTATTTGTCACAAATATTAGTTGTACTTTTAACAATTTCCATCATAACCCGTCTTCCCCAACTCCAATTCCCATCTTATACCAATGTAATAATAACAAATAGCTATGCATTTTTATTCTTCCAGACTAATTAAAGCAACTTATACTTTCTTGCCCACATTCAGAGACATTATTTACTTCTGGATTGGGAAGCAACTATTATTTATAATGTATATAAGTTGGGCTGGTATAGGAGGGGAGAAAATCCTATACACCCTTGCTCATTGACAGGAAATTAGTATATTCTGCATAGCCATGAAGAGTTTCACAGTAAGAAATGAAAATCCTGTTATTTTAAAGAGTAGAGATTTAAAAGGGATTTTTCAACATTCCCATAGTTGACTATAGAAATAATTTCAAATTCTTAGCCTAATCCAACTTCAAAATATTCAGATTCTGAATTCTTAGGGTGTTTTTTTAACCTGTTCCTTTTTTTTCAATTTCAAACTTTTGTGATGGTATATCCATTGTATTTATTGGCACATTTTCTAACTTTTTGTTCTGTATTTAAGTAACATTTTTTTTAAAAGTGCAAGATTTGTGTGTAAGATGCCTATGTGTTCAGCTTAAGAAAAATTAGACCAGAAATTGTATTATATGGAATAGTATATAAATAAAATCATACTGAATTTAACGTAGCCTGAGGTTACATTACATAAAATACTCTTCTGGATCTGTGATCCTTTTTTAATAGGATACGTTGTGTTAGCGCCATCTACTGTTAAGTAAGAATAATCACTTGTTGGTGTATATTTTGGTTTCCTCCCAGTGGCATATTCCAAGTCCAACCTGTAACTGTGGGTCTCCTCACTGAATTGGACCACTCTGTATAATATGGGAGTTTGGGGCTATTCAGGTGATACCTGTCTATGTTCAGGATTGGCCAGTATTTGTAGATCTTGTTTCATAATTCTTGTCAAAGTAGCAATGGCAAATTTCCTACAATTTTCTTGACAGTTTAAGATTTTAAAATAAAGCTAGCTGATTAGTCTAGCTTTCCATGTATCATTTCTATTTTAAAATTCACTGATTGACCATTGTTATAAAGACTGATGGATTAAAATTGAGAATTAAATTGAACATCCAATTTTTAGCTGAAAGACTATTCATGAAAATCTATATCAACATGTTGTTTGTTAATTGATTGTTTAAATCTGGACAGCAAAATATTAAGTGTATTGGTAATTTAGGGGGAAACCTGTGTCTAGCAATTTTTTTTTTAATTTCTTAATGAAAAGATGTTGTAAAAATAGTTTCCTGTAATGTTTAGGAACATAATTTTTAACGTTAGACTCCCTGAGTTATAAATACTGGTTTTACCACTTGCTGCATTCATCTGAAAATGAGAGTGGTAGTAGTACCTGCCTCTTGAGTTTATTGTGAAACATAAGTAAAATTACCTTTCTAAAGCACTGAGCGTAAAGTCTGGCGCATTAGTAAGCACTCAAATATTATTTGCCATTAATATTTTTACCAGTGTATATTCAAAATGAACAGAATGCTTTAATATATTTTTACTTTAGTTACTTATAACTTTTTGATTATGAAATGTTGTTTGACAAAATATGTAGTTTAAGGATATAAATGTTCAAAATGTTTATTGTGTGTGTATCACCTAGAGAGTGATATGGGAGAGTGGAAAGAAGGAGATTAGGTCTTCAGTGTTGGCTCTGTCAGTTACTAGCAGTGTAACTTGCCATAAATTATTTAACCTCTCTAAAGCTCAGTTTGTTCATCTGAAAATAAGTTGTTTGGGGGATTAAATTATATAAGATATATATCAGTCATCATTCTTGTCACTTAATAGACTAACTGCATACATGTTAAATCTCCTGTTTAGTACCATATTGAAAAATTATTACCATATATTTCTAAAGTTTTGCTTTATATTATTACTTAGAATAAAATTAAAAGATATTAAGTAGTATTCTCTATATTTTAAAAACTGCTGGAGTTTCAGAAGGAGTCAATGACATTGTGATATCCTCAAGGAATATAGTTGAGATGGGAATAAAACATGTGAAAAAAAATTTTTTTTTAACATGAGTAATGGTCCAGGCAGTAGTATTTGTATCTGACTGCTAAATAAATTATAAAGAAATGTTTGGGGGAAGTTTAAAGGAGGAACGCTTTTCACCCTGGACCCAGATTTCATAGCCCTCTCCAACCTTATTAATTTTTTTGGTAGTATGGCCTGTCTGGTGTTCTAGGACATAAAGAAGTTAAGATCCACTTGTAGATGATTAGTAGGATGCATCCCGCCTTCAGGCTGGGCAGCGAGGTGGGGTTTGGTGGTAAACGGTGAGTACTGAGTCTAGTTCCTGAGCACAGTAGATGCGCCTAAATAATGGAACGCACAGGTGCAAGTGTCTGCGTCACAGTTGTTATACTGACTGAAGCTAGTGTTCATATCATACACTGATTTAAGTTTCTGTGTAGAATTTTAAAGAGTTTTAATTCCCTCCTGTGTCCTCTGGGACTTGGCTTCATCACGATACATCATCCCTTGTTATTTGTAATGTTTTCCATGTTTTTGACAGCTTGAGCGTGAAGCAGTGACTCCCCAACCCTTGCCAGCCCTGTCTTCTTCATTACTCAGTCTTGTCCACTGCTATGGGGTGGCTGTTCCTTCTTTCTTACCACCCCACAAACCAAACTTTTCCTATATATGCCACCCGGGAGTTCCTAACTGTTAAGTCTCAAGTTGGAGAAAGATTTTCCTTCTTCATCTCATTTGATCTCCGTGTCTTTGGCGTTGCTGTTCGTTACTCCTGGAGTTCTTGCTTGGCTCCACAGTGCACTGATGCCTCCTGGTTCTCCCATCTCTTGGCTTTCTTTTCAGCCTCATTTACTGTTTCTTGGGGTTTTTTTCTTCCCAGCCCTCTCACATGTTCATGTTTCACTAGGTTCTATCATTTGCCATCCCTTCTTTTTACTCTTAAGATTTTCTTTCACTCCAAGGACGTTACTCATGTCCTGGTAATGGGGTGCCTCCACTTGAGACTTAACTTGTGGAAACCATGCAGCCACTGACAGCTCTAGGGGAAGAGGTTGTGGGCTTAAGCCCCTCATGATATTTATTCTGTTTCACACAGAAGATCAAAACGTACACTCTGTGTACATACAACTTGTGTAAATAAACAACCAAAACCCTCCAAACCTTGGGTAAAAGCAAAACTTAGCCTCAAGAAACATCTCCTAACCCCTCCCCCAAACTCTGAGTATCCTTAATTTCCATGAGAATATACCTCCTTAAATGTTTCCTCCAAACACTGCACTCATCCCTCTTTTCATGCACTCTGTCCCTCTAGTATTTTGTCACAGTTAATAGTACCAAGATGTATTCTGTGCCTTAAGCCCTTAAACCTCAAATTATGCTTAAATTCTACTTCTTTATTCTCAACAACTGGCCCTAAGATCACTACTGAATTAATCTTTCATTTGTGAGAGAATTCACTACTATATATTATACTTGATTATGTCTGTTTCTTTCAATTAGGTTTTTATGTTCCAAGCACCTACCACAATTTTTATATTAAGTGTTCAACTAATACTTTACATGTAGAAATGAATTTATCAGCAATCACTAATTCCTAAAGATAGGAATTCCTAATTAGTAAAGTAAGTTTACTCCATTGTCTTAAAAAATGTGAAAGTACTATTAAAAATAGGTTTTCCAATCTTAGTTTTTAAAAATGTTAATGTTAATATTAAAGCGAAATACTTTAAGATCTCTTTTATAGTTGCTCAATTTAAAGGAACGTTTATGTGCTATCAGTACATTGTAGAATTTGTGTACTTCTTATACTTTACATTTTTAAAAAACGAACTCCAGACTTGGTTCTTTCAGTCTTATGCTAGCAATCCCATTTTTCTTATTTAATATTTCACAGCATTTTATTGGTTTTACTGAATGCTCTCAAATGATGGTTTGTTTCATATTTGTTATGTTATTTTACATAAGAGATTGTACAATAGAACCTCTGTAAGTTGACCATCCAAGAGACTTTAACAACCTGGGCAACATACAGAGGTGGTCAACAGAAGGAGCTAGGCCTACTGTACAGGTATGTTCACATGGTGTGTGCCCAGTCTATGGAAATTAGGTCAACTTGAGGTGGTCCATAGGGAGGGGGTCAACTGGGGAGTTCTGCTGTATTCATATAATCAAAGTTGAAACTTTCAAATACCTAATCTTGGTTTAACCCAATGGGCTGATGATGGCTTAAAGTCAGCAAAGGAGTGATAAGTTGTCTTGTATGATGGCTGCCACTTCCTTTCTGTTGTACTAGATTAAAAGTTACCTCTTCTTATGACTGCCAGTGTGTGTGGCTGGTAACAGCTTGCCATTTTTGTTTAGTTGCTTTACTTTTGGGTGGCTCGGGAAGCCATAATAAAGTTTTAAAGGTTGTATGATAAACAAGAGTCAATAATTCTCAAACAAGAGGGCAGAGTTTATTGATTTGGTGCAGTGGCTTTATGAGAGCTTTTTCAACATGTTAGAAGTTGATCTTCTTTGTTCTTTGAGTTTCTAAACCGTGTACTGAAGGTTAGGGCTGCAGATTCTAGATACATAAATGAATTTCCCATTCATTTGTTGTTCATTTGTCCCTGGTGTTTTCTGGAATGAGTCTTCTGTAGTTTATTTCATTCCATCTGCTCTTCAAACCATCTGGGGCCACTGAGTCAGTTTAGGTTTTTTCACTTAATAATAGAGATCTTTAATCTTTGGTAGAAAGTGCTACCAAAAATCTACACAGGTATACATACACAAAGAACCCAAGAATCTGTATATACAACACAGCATACGTGTGTGTTTATTCGTATTCACACAGAGCATATATTCATTAGTCTTGCTCCTGTTAGTTCACTGCTAGAATCCTTGCCTAGTGCTGTTTTTATTCATAAAGAGTATTTGTGTACATGTCTGCATGCTGGGCTGTGGTGCTGAGTGTTGTACATGTTAGGAAGGACTAGATGATGTGGGGGGAAAAAACTAAACATGAGTTTTCCATAAATGGTTGGATGTTGGCTTATATTTTGGAATGTGTTATAAATATACTATTATTGTTTTATTTTAAATATGTAAAGAATTGCTGTGGATGAAAAATGTGGAACAAAAATGTAATGCCCCATTGTTTTTTTCTTTTCTCAAAAATTTTGAGCTTCCCATTTATTTAATTCTTTGTAGAGGCAATTTTAAAGCATGTGCATTCTGCACCAGGCTGTCAGGTTCCAAGCCTGATGCAAGAAATTATTTACTTTTGCTTATAAACTTGGGTATATCATTTAGTCTTTCTGTGTCTCAGAGAGTTATTGTGAGGATTACATGAAAAGTATGTGGATATAATATTATTGGCAATGTTCTGTATCTGTTTTACTGTGAAAAGCATCTGAATACTTAGAAAGGCATGTGTATATAATAGAATAATTGATAATATTATTCTACATTATTTTTACTGTAGAAAACATCTGAAATGTAAATACATTTTAATATTTTTTTCAAACTTAAGACTTCCAGAATTTCTTGGCATCTCTCAGAAAATGTTGTGGTCTGTTTAAGCAATTTATAAATAGTTCAGGTTTTAAGTTCTATCCTAGTTTTCCCAAGGAATTTTGTGAAATTATTTTACTTTTTCCACAAGGACTTTATTTTAAAGAAGGAATAATACTTCTGTATTCTCCATGATCTCCCCTTTTCTCTCCTTCAAACACCTCTGACTTCCAGGCACTGTGTTAGGATATAACAGTGAAAACGCAGGAGTTCCTTGCCCACTATCCCTTGAGTATAATGGAGGAGGCAGGCTCTTACTTTCAATCGTGCAGGTGATCACGTTACACTAAGGAATGGTATTTAGATCTCTGAATGCATTTGGCAGGGAGACCCTGGACTAAGTTTTCATGAAAGGTTCGCTTCAGGAAGGATTTTCAGTTGAAGGATTTTCATTCTTTTCCAAAGAATGATCTAAGTTATTAACCAGAAAAGGAGTGGACATGGCAAGGCAGGCATTTCAGGCAGAGTTAGGTATTTACATGCCCAGAGATGGAGAGGATCCATCGTTATAGCCATTTTTAGATTGTGTATTATTTCAAGGAAAATCCAGTGGATTTTTATTGTTGTGCAGTGATGTTATTTTGTGCTGGTGGTGATGGGTCACTCAGTGCTTTGTAGGATTGGCTGGTAGTGCTGTCTCGTTTGGGAGTTTTACTTCTATAAAGATTTTTTGCTACTATATTGATTTAATTTTTATGTAATAGCAATATAAGCCTGTTCAGATTTTATATCTTCTTCTCATTCTGTTTTAGTAAATTATAGTTTTTCTAACCATTTGTCTACTTAATATGTTATCTTTTAAATTATGATTATATTCCTTTTTCATTCCTGATATTGTTTATTTTTGCCTTCTCTTTTTTCTGGATTAATCAGAGTAGAGGCTTACCAGTTTATTTCAGAAACCCAACTTTTGGCTTTGTTGATCTTCTAATATATGTTTGTTTTCTATTTTAATAGCTTTTGCTGTTGTCTTTATTATCTCTTTTCTTGATTTTTTTTTAAAAGTGTATTTGGCCTGTCTGTGCTTCCCTCCACCCCCAGTTTTCTTGGTAAATCCTTATTCCACTAATCTTTTGTTTCCTTCTTCTAATTTTTAGTAGAGATAGGGTCTCTATGCTGGTCTCAAACTCCTGAACTCAAGTTATCTTTCCTCTCCAGCCTCCCAGAGTATTAGGATTACAGGTGTGAGTCACCATGGCTGGCCTCTTATCCTGCTAATCTTTAGTATTTATTCTAAATCTTCAAGACTACACATTCATCCTGTGTTACTTTAGTTGCTTCCTAAGTTTTGATATATACTGTATTTGTTGTTATTCTTTTATAATAATAAATGAGAAATTTAAAAAAAAATTCCACTAGTGTGATGTTGGCCCCTTTGCATTATATTTTTCTATTGTGCATTTCTTTAATATTTTAAAGTTTAATGTATTTTTTTAAGCTTTAACTTATATATTTACTTAATAATTTTATATATTTTCCATCTAGTAATTTATACTGTGCTGCTTTTATTTATGCCAATACCTTTGAATTTCCTTTGGTTGACTTTACCAGTCTCTTTCTGTCTGCTAGAGTAGCACTGCAGACTGTTTAGGAGAAAAACAAATGAAAAATTGTGTATCTCTCTTTGTTTCTTACTCCATCCCCATCTCTGCTCCAGTAAAATGGCATTTTATAGAGCCAGGGTAGAATATCGTGGACACAAATCGCAAGAAGTACTAGGAAGCCTCAGGGAACAAACGCGGTCAGACATCTATCTAGTTTTCTCCATTTCTCTCTGAGACTTCATACCTGATTGCTTTGGCTTTGCTTGTCTTTATTTCTCTTTCCTTCCCTCTCACTTCCTTCTTCTTTCCCTTCTCACTTCCCTTCCCTCCTTTCTCCACCTTCCATTGCTATCTTCATCCTTTCTCTTCCTAGTCTTCTTCCTTTCGTGCATGAATCTGTCTTATCTCCCTACCCCAATACAAACATGTTTCAAAACTTGGGAAAACCCCCAATGGGTCCTCCTGATTTTTAGACCAAGGAGAAATGATTGACAGAGGCTGTGTGTTATTAACTTGTTGGACTCTAAAGACCTAAAGAAAATAGCCTGTGCCCTTTTAAATCTTTGAAGCATAACAAATCATTATATTCATAATATTTGTGTTCTTTCTGAAGCAGTGAGTCATCCTAAATAAATGGCATCACTGCCCCTTTAAGTAGAAACTGCCTGGAGGACTGATGGAACTTTGGGTGCACTGTACTTCTGAAGCACTTATTGGTCCTCCAGGAGTGTCAGTTGGGCCTGGGTGGGAAGAGAGGTCCAAGAAAGCCACCATTGCTTCCCTAACATGAACCTTTTTCTGTAGTTTAGTGATACACTTGCTGTAAGTACTTAACTGTATGTAATTCAGATAACTGTGGAAGGAATTTTCTCTCAGTTGTCCTAACCAGAACTGGTTCTTACCTTGAAAGGCAGTTGCCTTCCTTCAGATTCCTATCTTGAAGGGTGAAATTAGGTTCAGTTCAGCCATTTTTTTTTTCTTTGTTTCAATTTTTCTACCTGGAAAAATTTAAAAGCTATTTTTAAAATTACTTAGAGGGTTTTGGGGCGATCATGATGGCAAGAATTTTTCCCTTCCATTGTTAACTGAGATCAATTGTATAAAGTCCTTTTCTAGTTTAAGGTCTTTAAAATTTTGTGGCATAACAGTATTAGCTTTTTAATATGTTTGATTCCCTGGTTGAAGCCATTATTAACATTGTAAGTGACTTAGAGTTTTATATTGAGCCTATCTAACAAAAAATACTAGCTTAATTTATTCATACTTTAAAGATGATGTTGGCTGTACTTTTGTATGTTTTATAAATAGAGGTCCTTAAATTTCTTATGTAAAGTATCAGTTGCATGGTTCTTTTGAAATGTTGTGAATATTTAATAGTGCTAGCTAAGTCTAGCTTAATGATTTAATATACATATACAGGATGGGCATAAATTTTGTGTGCAATTTAAAATAGTTTAACATAGTAAATTGCACATGAACTTTATGTGCACCCTGTATACTAAAATAGGTACATATATATATGGTTTTTATACTGTTTCTACATGCTAATGATTTTAATGCTGGCAAAGATACTGTAGTTGGAATTTCTCTGTGTGTTGGGTCCTTGATCTTGGGGTTTGAAGAATGAAGTCACAGATCATGCAAATAAGTCAAAGAACAGTTTATTGAAAGATAAGGAAATAAATAAGGGGAAAAGGATGAACCGAACCTCTGGCAGTTGAGGGGGTAATCAAATGGGTAGCCTGGAACAGGAGTACCCTGTATCAATCCTCCCTCTCTGGATAGAAGCTCTAACTGCTGTTGGGGAAAAGGGGTGCCCATTGCTCCAAACTGCTTCTTGCTGAATATGGACTATGACAAAGGGAACAGTTACAGGTTCCTCAGAGGAGAACGGTCCAGGGGTTCCACAGTAGATGGAAGTCTGGATTGATTGTGGTCCTGAGTAGTGATCTTATGATACGCAGGAGGACAACAGTTAAAGCATGTAGTACAAAGGGAAAGAAAATGCAGGGTACATTGTATACAAACAGTCCTAAAGGAAGAATAATTCCTCCATGAATAACTAAGGCTCTTAACCGACCTAAATTAGATAACCGAGAAAACAATCGACTGAGATCAAAACAGAAAAAGCTTTCTCTTTGGGTGACATCATCAAGTACATTAATTAACTTTTATTTGTTGTAAAAGTAACTAATCAATAGCTGCTCAGTTTTCTGAGACAGCTTCTGGACTTGCCCAAGTTGTATGTTTAGGGCACTAACAGCTTGTGAGGTGGAGTTCAGGGTCTTTACTATGCCACAAGATCTTTGACTGATCTCAACCTTAGATTCAATTACCATTGCTGGCATCACAAACAAAGACAGGGAAATATATGAGCTGAGCTGAATAAGTGGACATCACTCTGGCAGTCTTTTGGGAGATTAAGATCTGGGGCCTTGCCAGGTCCCTCCAGTTCAAATGTGATTCAGATCCCATACCCAAGGCAAGAAAAGTGCTAATCTGCCTAGAGAACAGGGTCTTCCGGTGGCATTAGCTCACATTAGCTGGAACATCAGAAAAAGCTTGTTACTCACACAGCAAAAACCATCCTTTAGGAACTTAGTATGCATATTGGCATAAGACATGGTAGCTGTCTAGTGACACTGGAAACAGGAGGTGGAGCAGCCTGCGAACGTTGCCCTGTCTTCTCCAGGTGTAACTGTTTCGAGGCCGAGGCCGATAGAAAACACATTTTGTTTTTTTAGATAGAGTTTCATTATGTCGCCCTCAGTAGATTGCTGTGGCATCACAACTCAGCAACTCAAACTCTTGGGCTTAAGAGATTCTCTTGAGTTATGGGCACCAAGCCAAAAACAGATCTTTTGATCCATCTTTGATCCCCCCCCCATACACATCCTATTAAATAAGCTGTAAACACCTGATCTACACGAAGTCTTCCTGCAAGACAAAAATCAGATACAGTCATAACGTTTTTAGCCAAGTAAGTCCAAATATTCTCACCTTATAAGGGCACTATATTTTGTCTCCCCAAATTCCTAGAGTTAAAAAGGGTTATGAAGAGGAGAGAGGGACATCTCACAGCCATTGCTTTACTGGTCTAACTGATCTCAATGTCAGGATGTGGTCATTTTTAACTGGTCTCAATGTTGGGATGTGAAGTAGGGTGTATCAGGTTCTGTTAGGGTTGACTCGACTGTGATGAGTCCAGGACTTGGGTTCTACCAGTTTTAACTGTGGCAAATAGTAAAAGCAAGATAGGAACAGAGTGAGTGTGTGTTCATTCTTTTCACCAGTCCTTATACTCTCAGTGTTAACATCTGTCTTTAATAGGCTGTTCCCACTTTAACCAGTATATCTCAAGAGTGGAGTTACGATTTTTAGGAATGACTAGAAAAACATAAGAGAATAGCCAGTTTCTCTAACTGTAAGAGCTGAGAGGAGGTTTAGTAACTGGCCTTCAGACACCCCCCTGATAGTAATGACGTGGGGGATAAGAATCCAAGACTGAGAGAAGCTCAATATCTTTCTCCCAGAGAAAGAGAAAGCTTATCTCCTGGCCTTCCACGGTCAGAAGCCCGTGGGCCTCTTAGGCAGAGATGAGATGAGCCAGGGCCGTGAGAGGCTGTCCTGGACATCTTTAATCAAGCTCAGGGGCCAAAGGAGTTCCCATTCCCTGAGGAATAGGACAGGGGACAGGCTGATCTCCAGTAGTTACCCCTACCTACTGGACAAGGCTTGCCCGCCAGGCTGCACTGATTTGATTAGAGCTGCTATCTTTTTCTTCTCTTTTTCCTGATTTAATTAGAAAAGAATAATGTGGCCTCTTTTAGGTTTTCAAAATTAGGGTCAGGGCCTAGAGCCAATTTTTGGTAAGTTCCTCCTAATGGGCTGTTAGAATAATAAATTTACACTTGAAAATAATTTGGCCTTCTGAAGAGTCAGGGGTAAATTGGGTAATCTTCAGTGCCTTTCTAGGTCACTTAAAAGCTGAGGGTTTTTTTTTGTTGTTCTTTTCCCAAGTAATGGAAGGCAACAATTCTCAGAGTCCAGCTTAGGGTCTTGAAAGGTGCCTGTCGCTCTGTGGGGCACCTGGTCTTTTTCAGGGGACATATTATGAACCACAAGTCACCCACCTTCTAGCTTTTCTTAAGGCTTTCTTTCATTTAAGGTCAATGCTTAGTCAGCAACCTTACATCTCTCCAAAAGAGGTTAAAATGTTGGAAGACATATTTATACACTCATCAGAGTTATCTGAAAAGTTTCCCAAACCATGCCTAATTTATTTCACTTTGGCTAAAGAGAATGGGGTACACACTCAAGCAGTTGGCATATCACCACCTCTGTGGGATCAGGGGAAGACTCTGAGACTGGGCTTTCTTTCCTAGGCTCATTCTCCTGTTCCCCTAAAGGCACTTGAAGGAGGTGGGGAAGTGTTGGTGAGTCAAGACAAGGTAGCAGTGTCTCCCTGGGGAACTTGGGACCAGCCCAAGAAACCACCCTGGCTAGAAGGGCTGTTTTCCTTACAGCAAAATAAGTCCAGGGTGTCCTCTCGAAGTTACTGCTTGCCATGGGGGACTTGCATTAGTGCTGAGCTTTAGTATACAGAACAATTAGGCATTCTTTCTTTAGAGGTTCCAATACTTGTAAAGTGCATCCTAGTTTCCTGGTAGGGTGCTGAAAGTTGAAGAACTCTGCATAGCTCGGACCAGGAGGGCCTCCCTCCCTGGGCTTGGAGCATCCCAGTTCCAACCACCGGGCCTCGCCCTATGCTCTGGAAGAGCCTGCTGAGGTGTGTGACCACCTCACAGGGAGTAGTTTGCCTGGATTTGTTCATCCTTACCGGTGTAGCAATTTTCACTCCCAGGTTCCTCTGTTCTGCTGGCCCCAGGTGGGAAGAGCAGGTTTGGTTTGATTTAGTGGCTCTTCTACTGCTACCTGTTGCTAAGCCTCGTTTGAACTGAGTCCCTGTTCAAGTTACAGAGAACGAGACTTTCATCCATATTTTCCCCAGTCTCATCGCCCCTGTGTCAGAACTGGTTAATCTAGTAATCTCTGTGCTTGGACTGTTGATTGAAGTGTGGACCAGGCCCCTGGATATTACTTGAATTTGGTTGGGGTTGGTGCTTGGTTAAGCTGAGCCTGTATTTACCCCTTGGCATATGTAACCTTTGAGCCTTAATTGATAATTTTTATAGGTTTTTCCCTACATTCCCAGTTACAGGACACAAAAGGAAATAGCTTTTTTCTTTTTATAATGAATAGGCCTTTCATCAGACAGTGCAGAAAAGCCTGTAAATCTGGCAGAGTACTGATGAGCACCAGGCTTCCACCCTCTTATTCTTGGGAGAGTTGGACAGATAAGCGCCATGCTTCCATCCTCTTCTTCCCACAAAGTCAGCCAGGCAATACTAACCAAACTTAGTAAAATCAAGGTTGAAAGAAACAGGTTTGGGAGACATTTTAATATCACTGTGGAGGGTTGAACATTTCCTTCAGTAAAAAACTTTTGCAACAGAATTAGTCACAACCAGCCAAAATCTTATAAAAACTTGGCATGCCTTTGAATGGTTCCATTTGAACCAATTTTGGTTCCAAAGACCAAATAGGGCACTCAGGGTCATTTTCTTTGCCTTTCCTCATTTTTTAAAGGGTTCCCCTCCCCCATTTTTCATCTTTTGACCAAGGAACTGAACTGCAGTCTGGGGTTTTACCTGTGTGGCAGTATGGGGCTTGCAGGTGTACCTTCTCTGAGTGTCATCCACCAAGCCGGTTCCACCCTGTTACACATCTCAGTTTCTTTCTTCAAGGTTTAAGACCTCTGGGAGGGCTCAGAACACTGAGTGATCAGCTCTTATATGCATTTTCTGAATGAGCCATTTTAAATTAACTTTGGGGGGTCTCTATGGGGTCCCTGTTGCCTGGGGAATCACCCCAGGATACACGCAGGCTCCTAGTCACCCCATAAAGCCTAGGGAGGAGTAAAATGCCCCCGCTATTCTAAGTCTGAGGCTTTCACTTCTGTAACATTGATACAGTTCAGCCTTTTTTTGCAAAGGCTCAGAAAAGCCAATTGAGATTAATGGAAAGGCAATGAAGAGGATCCTTTAAAGTACACTCAAAGCAGCTGAGAAACACCAGAAAAAGTCAGCACAAACTTCGCCAAATACACAACGCAGTCCCTTACCAACATCACTGATGTGTGGTCACCACCGAGTGAAGCATGCACATAAACCACCAGGAAGACACACCTTAGGGAGCAAGCCAGGGCCCTTTCCCAGTGTGGAGGAGCCATCCTATCACTTGTCTGTGGAGATAAGCAGTAAGAGGCTTGGAACCCAGGAGATTGGGCTGACAGTGAAAGCGCCTAGGACAGTTTTGCCAGAAGGCTCGTCAGTGCTGCAGGGTCACAGCCTTTGCTGGAGACCCCAGGACCTCTGCTTCTTCTGCTCACTCTTGGACTCTCACCCAGAGAAAAACAGTGGAAACAACAGGTTCAGGAACCTCTGAATATTCCCTTGTGCCCCTTTGCTGTGCTCCCCTCGTGGAGGGAGCTGCACCCCTTGCTGGAGCTGAGGGTGACTGGAAAGCACATTCCCAGTAGCCTGTTACCTTCGATGCATTTACTGGTTGACAGGTACTCAGTGTTTTCCTCTCCATGGCAATAGAAAAAAGGATAGAGTCTGATTGCTTACTGCAGAATTTCTTGAATCCTGAAGAGAGCCCCCAAAATGTGTAGCTGGAATTTCTGTGTTGGGTCCTTGGTCTTTGGGTTCAAAGAATGACACCACAGCCCATCCAAATAAGCTAAAGGAGTGAGTTTATTGAAAGAAATAGATAAGGGAAAGGAGGAGAGCAGAATTTCCAGCAATGGAGGGGGACCCTGTATTAGTACTGATCTAATTGTATAGTTCCAAATAAACTTAAAACACTTCAGAGTAACTGGTGTATGAATTTTAAAAATCATTGATAAGTTTGAATAATATATGTACATTAGGTCTGAAATTGCAAATGAGAAATTTTCTGCTTAGTATAAATGAGAATTCTTGAATCTTAAAAGAGAAATAACTTTTTTGCCTAACTTCTTTGCATATGATTGGCAAAATTTTCAAATTCTTTCTGGTGAAAAACTAACAACTCTATTATTTTTAAAATTCTGATTTCTTTTTGATCAGTGGTTTTCTGAAGTGTTTGAAAATTTTTTAATCAGACAATTTTAGAAGAAGAAAACTAAAGATTAATATTTGACTACTAATGGCCAAATGATTGTTTTTATAACAATATACATGAAGATGGAAAGATTGTTTTTTAAGAGATCATTGAAATAACTTAGAATTTAGTTGTTGATCTTAATGGATTACTGGGAGTAATTTTTTTTAAAGAACTGTTTGTGATTTATTTTTATAACGACATTTTTGTTAAACCTAGCAGAACTTACTATTCACAAAAAATATCTCACAGAAGTTAATTGACAATATTTTAGGTGTATAAATTAAAATTTTATCTTAGTGACAGCACTAACTAACCTTTAGTCCCCAGCTATTTTGTAATATGACTTGTCTCTCTGATAATTAGTTTTGGAAGTAAAGTAACTTAAAACAATTGACTATTGAACAACATAGGTTTGAACTGTGAGTCCACTTAATACATGGATTTTTTTCTCAACCAAACTCAGATCAAAAATACAGTCTTCTTTGGATGTGAAGCCCATGCATTTTGGGGACTCATTTTTGCGTACTCAGATTCTGCAGGGTGAACTGAGGGACTTGAGTATGAGCAGATTTTGTACACTTGGGGGATCTTGAAACCATTCCCCCTCATGTACTGAGGAACAACTATACTTACAGGTGCTTTTACGTACATTGTCTCCTTTGGATCCTTGGAATAATTTGTGAGGGAGGTAAGGGAAATATTTTAATTTTTATAAGTGTAGCAATTATAGACAAGCGATTGTTAATTGTAAAATCACAGCTGGTCAATCAGACTAGATCTCAGTCTTTTAACTCCCAATTTTGTTCTTTATACCTGTAAGTAGTGTGCATAAAGTATGTTTGATAAGTATCCAATGAATGAACATGAATAATTTTTCATTATAGAAGCAATATAGATGGTCCTACCTTCAATGATTCAACTTAACAATTTTTCCACTTTATAGTGTTGTAAGAGCAATATGCACTCAGTAGAAACCATACTTGGAGTTTCCATACAATCACTCATTTTTAGTATGTACTAAATTACACAAGATAGTGAACATTTTATTTTAAAGTAGATTTTGTGTTAGATGATTTTGGATAGCTGTGGGCTAATATATGTGTTCCAAGCATGTTTAAGGTAGGCTAGACTAACCTATGGGTGTTTGGGAGGTTAGGTACATTAAATACATTTTTGACTTTTAATGTTTTCAATTTACAATGGGTTTATCAAGACATAAACCTATTGGGCAAGTTGAGCCTCTGTATTCTTATTACAGATTGAACTAGATGTTTCTTTAATGAAACAATTGGAAGAGATAAGAAATTAAAAGGGAAAAGTTTACAGATCTGTCTACCAAAGGCATTGGATGAAGGGTTAAAAAAAATCTTATGTATATGGAGTATACATGACTGTAATATATATGTATGTTCTATATCTATATATAGTTTTTAAATGTATATATGTAAATATAGATACATATATGTATCTATTTGTATTTTAAACTGAAATCATACTTTATTTGATATTTTAAATTGAATAAAAGACTTGTCTAAGTGAGGAAGCTTTTCTAGAGGAATTTATGTCTGATTATAGGGGCAAGAATGTTTAGGAAGAAATCTAAGAAAAGTTGTTTATTTTATTAAGAAAACTGGAAGGGGAATGGAGTAACTTTAGAAGGGGCTGGATGGAACTTTCAAACATGATTCTTAATTAAAACATTGGGGTTTAAAGTAAATCAACTTGCAGATATTTGTTCCTTGAATTTTCTTTAATTGCTGTTTATGGAATTTACAGGTAATACTGATATCCTTGTTTTTTTCCAGTAGCTATTTAGTAGATTATTTGGACAGAAAAGGTAAAATATTTTGAAAAAATTACTTGCATAATCTTTGTCCCTGCTAAACCTTTTTGTTTTATACTTTTTTCTTTTAAGGCCAGTCTTGAGTCTTTGTAGTACAAGACTTTTTGCTATTAAAATAAGTACTTAGCAAAGTTGCATAATTAGAAGTGGAGCTTATTTGGAGAATGATTTAGGGGGATAGGAGTGGACAAGAAAAGGTATCTCAAAACAAAATTAGCTGTCTTTCCTTCACAATTCCATTATACTCTGTGCATACTTGTCTTGAAGATTTGTTATTATACTGTCTCTTTGTGTCTCCCCTACTGAACTCAAGTTTTGTTTTGTTTTTTGATAATTCCAGATAGTGTAAGTAACATCTAAGAAGACATAAAACAGGCTTATGGGATACAGGTTAATGGGGAGAGACTGGCGAGGAGAGATAAAGAGGTAGAGAGGTCTTAGTACAGTTGTCTAGGAAGATCTGTCTGTGGAGTAGCATTTGAGCTCAGTACTTTGATCATTAGGGAAAACCATCTAAGCAGAGAACCAGGGTTCATTCATTAGGAACAGCAAGTACAAAGACTCTGAGGTAGGAAGAAGTTTGGCATGTTGTAGGAATAAAAAGAAGGACCAGGGACTGGGTGCGCTGGCTCACGCCTGTAACGCTAGCACTCTGGGAGGCCAAGGCGGGTGAATTGCTTGAGCTGAGGAGTTCGAGACCAGCTTGAGCAACAGTGAGACCCCGTCTCTGAAAAATATGCCTCGTGGCAGGTACCAGTAGTCACAGCTTCTTGGGAGGCTGAGGCAAGAGAATCTCTTTGAGCCTAAGAGTTTGAGGTTGCTGTGAGCTATGATGCCATAGCACTCTACTGAAGGCATCTCAAAAAAAATTAATTAATTGAATTAAATAGATGAATAAAGTTTTTTAAAAAGAAGGAATAATTATAAATAATAAAACTAAAAAATCTTTGCTGGCATGGTGGTTCCTGCCTTGTACTCTAGGAGGCCTAGGTGAGAGGATCACTTGGGCTAAGGAGTTTGAGACCAGCCTGAGCAAGAGTGAGACCCTTGTCTCTAGAACTAGCCAGGTGTTGTGGTAGGCACCTGCAGTCCCAGCTATTTGGGAGGCTGAGGCAAGAGGATCACTTGAGCCCAGGAGTTTGAGGTTGCTGAGAGCTAAGATAATGCCATGGCAGTCTACCCTAGGGCGACAAAGTGACACTGTCTCAAACAAAACAAAACAGAAAAATCCTTAAAAATCTTTACAAGGTCTTTTGTAAAAAAAGAAAGAAAAAGACCCTGAACTCAAGTTTTGAGGGTAAGGACCATCATGCCTTTTCATTTTTCTATTTTCACACACCTAGCAGTTACTCAAATATTTGCTTAGAGGATGAATGGGTAAGCGGGAAGAAAGAAATCAGATATGCTAGTGGTTATGAGTATCTAGCAGGAGTCCTCAAACTTTTTAAACAGAGGGCCAGTTCACTCTCCCTCAGACCGTTGGAGGGCTGGACTATAGTTTAAAAGGATAGGCAGCGGTGGCAAAAACACCTGGTGGGCCGGATAAATGTCCTTGGTGGGCCGCATGTGGCCTGCGGGCCGTAGTTTGAGGACACCTGATAAGGGATTGATACCAGTGTGCAAGGTAAAAAATGTGGATTTGTGATGAAAGAGAAAGAACAGTTCTGAGGTTATAAGATAAAAGAAATGACCAGTGTTTGTTAAATTGAAGGAAATTCAAATGATGCTGTAGAAAAATAAAATGCAACAGTCTTTTTTCACTCTTTCCTAAAAGTTTTGTAGCAAAGAAGGAAATTCTTGAGTCATGATTAATAGGCAAAAAATTTTAACGAAAAGATTGAATTATCTTTTTAGAAATATTTTAAATAGATATTTCATTTTTACCTATCCAGGTATCTATCCTACTGGATCCGGTAGGTAGTTAAGACTATGGCAACTGGAAACAGGCTTCAAAACTTAGGGCAGGTTTCCGTGTCAGTGACCTTGTCAGTACCTCTTCCACAGGTTGACGTGAGGATTATTAAAAGAGACAGATTTGGTAAAATACAGGGCACCGGTTTATAGGAAGCTCTTGATAAATGTTATCTATTAAATTGAGCGATTTCAACCATTTTTGACCTACATTAATAGACGTTTCATGTGGTTTAATATAACATCATTGTCATATTTTTCTGTATAGTAGTCATTCCTAATGCTTGGGGATAAGTTCTAAGACCCCCAGTGGATACCTGAAACTGTGGATAGTATTGAACTCTATATATGCTGTGTTTTTCCCTATGTTTGTATACCTATGTTAAAGTTTAATTTATAAATTAGGCACAGTAAGAGATTAACAGCAATAAATAATAATGAAATAGAATAATTATAGCCATATGTCAGCATCAGTACTCTTGGCTTAGAGGCCATTCTTAAGTAAAATAAGGTTACTTGAATGCAAGAACTTTGATATGGTAATAGTCAGTCTGCCAACCAAGATGGCTCCTGAGTAACAGTGGGCAGGTGGTGACTACAGTGTGGATACTCCGGACAAAGGGAGGATTCCAGTGCACAAAAAATTTCTGAATTGTTTATTCTTGGGATTTTCCATTGAATATTTTTGAACTGTGGGTAACCATGGAAAACGAAACTGCAAATAAAGAGAGATGACAGTAATTGGTAGTCTATATTTCACTGGATAAACTTCTAGTCTTTTATATATCAAAAGATTCAATTAACATTTACTAATTTTCTAAAAGTAATTGTTATAGACGTGTTCTGAAAATGTCAGTGGTTCTGTATTTTAAGCCACTGTTTTGGAATTAATTTCTTTTATGTCAATATGATGTTAAGAAATTTAGTAATTATTTAGGTTCATTGGAGAGTCTGAGCAATCTAAGAATTATAAAATTTAAATATTTTATTAGTATCTTTACCTAACGTTGAAGATACTATAGAAATTTATGACAGTTTATTACTATGTATAGTTCAAAATTGATCAAGCTGTGTTATCTGGTGGACCGTAAAGGTTTTACAGTTTTACAGTTCTATTTATTTAACATTATGGTTACTTAACTATCAGAAAAGAAAATATGATGGTAAGAGTTTATTCAGAGTTCTAAATGCTGCAGGATTGCATTTCTACATCTTATGTCTGAGGAGACTTTAGTTTTGACCTTAAAAATAATCTTCTTAAGACAAACATTGACCATGTAGTAAACTTAATTTTAGCAAATATCAGTGTCATTATTTAGTATTTTTAAAATAACTATGTTGTCTTCATTAATATTTTTCCAAACAAGCAAGCACATTTTGAAAAATCAGACAGTTCATTAAGTGTGAAGTGAAGTAGTTTTGAATAGGTACCACAAGGTGGCAGGATTGCATTTTTGTAGATTCTTTTTGCTTTGATGTACAGCGAATGCTTGGTTATCTAAAATCTTAAGTTTTCCTGTGGTTAACTGTTACGCATTTTATATGCCAGAACTTTTAAATTTTAACTTTTCTGATGGAAGATTTTTTGAATTGTATTTCATGCTTTCCTGATTTCTTACTAAGTCGAATATAACTTCGCTTAACTGTTAACCAGTGAGCCATCTGAATACCAGTTATTGGATATGATTAAGATGAAGTAGTAGATAATGGTTAAGTGGAGGGAAGCAGCAGAGATTCTGGACCTTTGCCCTTAAAAGCTGTGTCTGACGTCAACTTGCTTTTTGCTTATTTGCAAATTTTTTCCTTTTAAAAAGTGAAGTGAATCATATCAAATGCCAGGCTCTGGTATGGCTGTTTTCAGTAAAACTAAATAGCAAATGTAGGCAAGAACTGCCTTCTCTTAGGAGATTTTATAATACGCGATGTTTAAGGAAGGAAAATAACTATGAGGCCTTAAAATTTCTTAATCAAAGACCATACTGGAAAAGGTGGTACCAGACCAGGAAGAATAGGATTCTATAGTTAGGAGGAATATGAGGAACTGGTCTAATTGCTTGCGACGCAACTTTAAGAAATCTTTCCTACAAAAATATCCCAGACTCTGAGTTGGACATAATTTGAACGTGATAATATTGACTATAAAGGATGTGTCCAAATATCAGTCTGTTTTCCTGCTGAAACTGTTTACCTGTTTTGGTAATTGGGGAGCTGTTCCAAGGCGGTTTGTACCTTTACTGGTGATACAGCAAACATTGGGTACAATCTTAGTGTGTTCGACTTCTGGATTTGTTCACTTCTGGGTGCTGCTTTCCCCTCCCTCATATTCCAGGTTTGGAGTTGTTCTGTTAGTCTATGGTGAAAGATTGGACTACAGAGACATTTTCTTCTGTGTCTATTTCTTTCATTCATTATTTGCTTATTTTTCTAATATTTTAAAAGATATCTATACAGTTAGATCATATTTTAGAGTGAAATAATTTAACTTCACATAAGTACTGGAAAAGCAATAATTGAGCTCCATTGGCTAAGGGGAGAGGAGGAAGATATCATTTCCAAAGCATTCCTGTGTTTTTCTAGCTCTCTAAAATGTTCATCTACCAATCTGCCACTTTTTTTCTTATATGGATTTTAGCTACATAAATCAACAATTTTACAGAGATTTTTATTTCCCCTCATTTTTTATTCAGCCTTCCTGGGGTAATGGAGAGCTTTTGTAAGAGCTCCAGAGAATCCATGGGAAATAACTGATAAATTAGCTCCACCTGAAATGGATATTAAAGTGTGGACACTTGATCCTTTCTTCTAGTTCTCTTGGTAGTATCACTTTTTTTTTTTTAACTCCACAATAGATGAATAAGTGACTAAAATATATAGATAAGTTTCCCTAGCATGTAGGATGTACACATTTTCCTTCTGGCAAAGAAACTCCATTTTTAGTTAAAAATAATTCCTTTCAAGATTGACAAATGGTTTAGTGGCTCATACGCAATTAATGCTTTAAGACACAGCCTAAATGCCCCCTTTGCTTTGGGGCACAGTTTTTGTGTAGTTGTATGCTCTGAAACGAAATTAACTCTGAACTTTGAGGTTACCAGAAAGATCAGATGTAGAGAGCTTAGCTAATGTTGAGAACACTACATGTTCTGCCACAAGTTAAGAACCATTAGCAAAAGCAGCTTAATTGAAGTAGTATGAAATTTGAACATTTAACTCCAAGATAGCAGAGTCTTATTAAAAGAATTTTAAAAATTAGCCTACAATTTAAATATGTTTTCATTTTAAATGTAAGGTATATTTAAATCCTTTTATGAAGGAACTTTGGCTTATAATGTGTTATAGTTGAGTTTATTAAAAAAGAAGTTGGAGATGTGTATGGGGCAGTTAGTTATAGACCTTGAAGGTCAGGCTAAAGACAGGGGTGGGGGTTGGGGGGGGGTGGGGAGTGGTTATCCTGTAGGGAACCTGTAATCATTAACAGATTTGTAATTGTGTGGGTGACAGGCAAGCAATGTTCTAAGAAAATTAGCCAGGAGGCAAGATGGATTTGCTTGGATCCAAATGGATAGACACTGGAGCCAGACTGACTGACAGTTGGGATAATGTGACTATCTGATAGGAATCAGAGTTAGGGTAGTGGTTATAGGAATTGGGAAGTTAAAGGCATGTAAGACCTTAGTAGGGCAGAATTGATAAGACATAGCAACTTGCTAAATGAAGTTACAAAAAAAAGCATTACATTAAATTTCTACTTTTGTTAAAAACAGAAATCTTACATTCAAGCCCATCTTAGATCCAAGCCTACCTTCTACCAGGTTGCTGTTCTCTTTTCTGCCACACATTAGAAGAATAACAGTTGTCTTGGGCCACACACTAAATACACAAACACTAATGAAAACTGATGATCAAAAAGAAAAGGTCTATGCATACTTTCACAATATCTGACACCACATATTAGCAAAACAGTTCTCAAATAATCTGTATACAGCCTGCAGGTTGGACACCCCTTTCTACAGGAAAATTTTTTATATTATAAATTTTTCATAGTTAGAGATAATGCTCCTTGATTTAAAGCACAACAATAGAAGACACTTGATTTGAGTCATATTTCTTGTAATGGATCTGGCTAAAGTGACTTTGAAAGATCACGTCGGCTCAGCACCTGTGGCTCAAGCAGCTAAGTCGCCAGCCACATACACCTAAGGTGGCGGGTTTGAATCCAGCCCAGGCCCGCCAAACAACAATGATGGCTGCAACCAAAAAATGGCCAGGCGTTGTGGCAGGTGCCTGTAGTCCCAGCTACTTGGGAGGCTGAGGCAGGAGACTCGCTTGAGTCCAGAAGTTGGAGGTTGCTGTGAGCTGTGATGCCATGGCACTCTACCCAGGGGGACAGCTTGAGGCTCTGTCTAAAAAAAAAAAAAAAGAAAAGAAAGAAAGATCACGTCATGCAGTGGTTTCCAAATACAAGATGAATGCGAGCTGCCTCAAAATTACTTGGTTTGTTGTGGGTGGAGCGATTCTTAAATAATGCAGAATGTCATGGTTAAGAGCACAGACTGTGTAGGTCTACAGGTTTCAAACCTAGATCCATTTACCATGAGTAAGTTACTTAACTTTTCTGTGTCTCAGTTGACTATTAAGGTTGCTATGGAACTAAATAAGATGATACATACAAAGTGCTTAGAAAATTGCCTGGCACATTGTAAATGCTAAATAAATGGTAATGACTATTGTTCCTATTTCCTACTTCTGGAGATTCTAATTCATAGGTTTGACATGGGCTTAATCTGTATTTTATAAGTGTTAACTCGTGACTCCAATTATCAAGTTTGAAAACTTGTTGTAACCCACTTTTCTACCTCCATATTATAGGTCTGCATTTAAACACCCCACACATTTTTCATTTTTATCCTTTGACATTCCAAAGATGGCTACATTTTAAAATGATACATGCTATTATTTGAGTCTGCCTAGATCTCAGTGAGTAGCTTACCTAGATCCCTCTGGCCATAGCTCTAAGTGTCCACCTCCCTGTGTCTAAGTGTCCACCTCCCTGTGTCCTCGTTACCTCGTCTGCTCCCCAGAGGGTTGTGCCAGCCTTACCTGCTACCTCATCCAGAAGCTCAGATCAGTGTTCCTTGTGTCTTGGCTCTCCCACTCCAGCTCTGCTTATTGCCAGCCTTACCTGTATTCTTAGAAATACCTTTGTAAACTTCGTTTGCAAAAATGAATATATAGTATTATTTACTAATTAAAATTGCAGAGTTTTTAATGCATAGATAATATTAGATAATGGGTTTTGTTGTTGTCATTTAAAAACAATTCTTCCTATGACCGCTTCTCTTTCCTCTGATTATTTATGGTGCCCTGCTTTGGTCTACTGGTTTGTGGCCCTGGCTTTCATTAAAATCAGCAGGGGAATAGACCCCGCAAGGCCAGTTAAGAGTCTCTGAAGGATGGATCCTGAGCATCTATATTTTTGAAAAGCTTCCTACTTGATTTTGAAGTTGAGCCAAGGTTGATGGCCAATGAATTAGTCTCCTCATGGTCATACTCCCTTTCCCTTCCTTCAGTCCTATTAGAGAAAAAAATGTTTCAACCATCTGAAGATAGTTTTCTTAGTCTGGTGAGATGGTAGATGAGGAGAAAGCTAACTTGAGCCTTGCATTTTTCTTGGGAGACTCCCCTGTACTCCTGTCTCTGATTTAAACCTTTCCAAGTACTGTTTCCATATTAGGTTAAGATCCTCTGTCACATACTGTCCTAGTACTGGGAAAGTTTCCTTAATAGTGCAGGCATGTCTTCTATGCCATGATATATATGTTTCTAAAAACCTCATTCTTCAGAATTGTGTGTTAGAAATAATAACAGTTTAGGGCAGTGCCTGTGGCTCAAAGGAGTAGGGCGCCAGCCCTATATGCTGGAGTGGTGGGTTCAAACCTAGCCCTGGTCAAAAAACTGCACAAAGAAAAAGAAATCAGATAGTTTATGGTGAAAACAAAGTGGGGGCCAGCCGCTCAAAACTTACACAGCCTTCTGTGACCAGAGTGCTGAGACAACAAGTTGGTACCAGGTTGGTTGGTATCAATACAAGCTCCACTGGTAGATATAATAAACACACACACACACACACACACACACACAAGAGCCAAATGCTAGCGTAAATAGGGACTCCTGGGGAAGCGCTCACATTTTTAAGTTTTGTGAAATACAAACAAAAGGACTCTTGAGATAGCAGCAGGACTGAGAGTTCTTTCTTGCCAAGGGCTATGATTCACCTTAACTTCTAATTCAGAGTCAAGGTTATAACCAGTCATAGAATTGCATTTTAGCTAGAGCTGCTGTTTCTATCATTCTGGGTAGATGGGAGAGTAATACAGGCATGTGAGAAGTTTGAACTGGTAAAATAAATCAAATTTGATGTAGAGCTCCTCAGTTACTACTACACTTCAAAGAAATTTTCATGGACTTTTTACTGAAAATTCGTAATTTTAAGGAAATCCCATGTAGTTTTTTTTTTAAATCTATTTACTGCTTTCCTCCTATGCTTACACACAGATTATGAAGTCTCTCTTTTTTTATTTTGCCAAATAAAATTGACCCCTTTGATCAAATGCATTAGAAACTCCCAGGCAGTATTTTCTTATTTGACTAATTTTAGTCTTATTTAAGAATTGGCATTAGACAAGGGAAAGACCTAAAATTATTAAGTGGTCTCTTTCATTGAGAAGTGGCATGATTTAGATTGTTTTTTAGTTTTTCAAGCTCTTAGTAGTATAATATGCATCTAAAATAATGTTTAATATTACATCTTAGCTTATAACTCTACTTTTCCCAGATAAGTACAACATCTTAAAGGATCTGACGTCTTATGCCTGAATATGAAATGTGACATATTTGTTTCTTGTTCCCTTTTCTGGGTTTTTTTTTTTTTTTTGCAGTTTTTGGCCGGGGCCAAGTTTGAACCTGCCACCTCTGGCATATGGGGCCGGTGCTCTACTCCTTTGAGCCACAGGTGCCGCCCCCCCTTTTCTAGTTTCATAATTTTTTTAAGTTGTTTTGTCTCCTGAGGTTTTTTCTAAAATTGTATATGCTCATTTTGATGTAGAAATAGAACCTATAAAGTGTCCAGGTAAATACCATAAGTAGAGTAACCCCTAATATCTTATATTTCATAATAATGGACTTTTGAATTTCATTTATGTATCTGGATATTATACAAGATTTGCTTTTATTTAGATTTTTGTGCTGTACCTGTGCTCATTACCATTTGTAGGCTTGTAAATGACCATCTGTCTAGCTACAAGTATTGTGGGCCAGACTAGATCTTGAGCATTTGCTATAAAATGGTCATAGCGCAGAACACTGAAGGCTTGTTAGACATACATCATTACCACTTTCTGCTCTTTTTTTTCCATAAAACAGATTAAATGACACCCTTGTGAAATTGAGTTTACAGAACCATTTATTCTATTGCCCAGTACCTTTCTGAAAATGTTTCTAAAATAGATGTTTGATGTTCTGTAACCTGGACAAAATAAGGTGCTTAGTTAAGTGAGAGTAGCTGTTTGTATTATTCTGCTGAGATGACATTCATGTGTGTGTGTAAAGGTAATTTCACAGTCACCAGTTTGAATTATTATCTAATGGTTTCTGTATAATATAAATTTTTGTTATAGTGATAGGCTCATTTGAAATGATAATTGGATCTTGGTTACCTGGTATCTTTAAAAGTCACTTATCTTCTGCCTCACACCAGCAGAACCCTTTAATGAAATTTATTCCTGGTCGCTGCTTTTGTCCTCCTCCTAGTCAGCCTTACATACTCTATCTAGAAATGCCTTTCCAAAATACAGAATTGGTGAGGCTGTTCCCCTGATGTAAAACCTTCACTGGCTGCTCCCATTTCCCAGGGGCAGGGCTGGTATTTTGCTGGTTTGCAGCAGTTAGGTTGAACTGGCTATTTACAATTAGTATCTGTTCTGATTGGCTGGGGCTCATGTGCTATGGGATACATTTCAGATTCCTAAGCAGGATTTTCAGTGTTTTGGAGGATTAGGAGATATCTGAATGAATACTTCTCTGCCCTTATTTTCTACCATTCCGTAATTATTTCAGATGTCCCTATTGGGGGGGGGGGAGGATCTTCTGTAAAGATGCTTTTTGACTTCTTGCCTCTGCTTTCAGTATGCTCTTTTTCTTTGATATGTTCATTCTCTGATCTAACCAATGATTTTAAGGTTTGAGGTTAAATCTTAAACATTTAATTTAGGAGAAAATTCCTCTGTGAAGGCTCTCCTGACCGGCCACCGTCTATCTCCTCCTACCCTTTACTTGGTCACCTCCTTCGATGCTCCCTTGGCACCTGCCATCCCTAAGATCTCTCTCTTACTACTTTGCCCCATAATTTTTGCTTACATATCTACCACCTTTTCTGGACCATGGGCCTATCACAATGCTTACTACAGAGAGGTACTGAAGAAATATTTAAGTGCATGAGAAGTTAGATTTTTAACTCAGAAAGACCCGAGTTCAAATTCCAGGTCTGCCACTTACTCAGCAGTATGAGAGTGAAAAAATTAATTTTGCATAGTCTCAGTTTTCTACTAATCTGTATATGCAATGATACAGAGTGGAGCTGAATATTAAACAAGGTCATATGTAGTGTGCTTATTACACTTCCTAGTACATAGCCATTCGATAAATACTCCATTCTCCTTGTTAATTTGGTTTAACAGTTCTGTTTTACCTTTTTTTCCTCTTTGAACTTCAGTTTGTAACAAGAAAGCAGTTTTTATCTGAAAGCACCTCTCTTGCAGTTCTCTGTGATAAAGGTAGAGGGTAAGTTACATCACTCCTGCTGCTAAGAGCAACCATTATTTACAATTTCTAGTAGCACTTTCTGGACTGGAAGCTTTTTAGAGGAAGGGCTCCTTCACTCTCCAGACAAAGCCCAGTGACTACCACAGTTCCAGGCACAAAACGTTTGTGAAGTAAATATTTGTAATAAACACGGGCAGTAAATATTTGTAATAGGTATTTGTGAAATAAATATTTGTACAATGCATATGTGTGGAAAGGAGCTATAGTGGGAAGGAAAGTCTATCTCCTCTTCCTTGATTTCCTGCTGGAACAACAAACATGCTGAAATCCCAGGAAGAGAAGACCAGAGCTCACAGGGTCTCCCTCCTTAGCTCAGGACAGGCGGAGGTGGTAGGGACAGCTTCTGTGACAGAGGTGACAAAGACTGTAACATAGTTTGGGATGGCAAATAAATGGGTAAAGGAAGAAGGAGAAGAGTCTCTTTAAAGATAAAAACAAAAATATTAGGAATCACCCTCTGAATTAATTCGTGTCACAGAGATTAAAGCAAAACTTGAATTGCCCTTTTACCAAACAATGAAGGCGCTTATGAATTGGTTCTCTGGATAGTTAGTCTGCTGGGGGAAAGGGCAATAAGTTGTATACAGGTGGTTTTCATAGGTGAAAAACATTTCTTTTGGAGGTGGTCTATAATAATACTTTTATATTAGGCCATTCTCAAGCAACTTTCTACTTTAAAAAGTGATTAGAGGCTCGGTGCCTATAGTGAGGGTGCCACCACATACATTCGAACCTGGCTGGGTTTGAATCCAGCCCAGGTCAAAAAATAGCTGGGCATTATGGCAGGTGCCTGTAGTCCCAACTACTGGAGAGACTGAGGCAAGAGAATCACTTGGGCTCAGGAGTTTGAGTTTGCTGTGAGCTGACGCTATGGCACTCTACCCAGGGCAACAGCTTGAGACCCTGTCTCAAAAAAAAAAAAGTGATTGGAGAAATGTGAAGATCTCTTTTGATTAACCCCACTTATAGCTGAAACTAATATTAAGGTCATAACCTTAATTGTTCACCTTAATTGCTGCAGAGAGTGCCAGTTTCTTGCCTTGTAATATTTGTTTTGTCGTAACATATTATTAAATAGGTATTAGCACCCCCATTTTACATATGAAGAAATAATTTTTTGAAATTTGAATTAGAGTCTAACTCCAAAGCTTAAAATCTGACCATCACTCTATAGAGTTACGTTGAAAAGTCAGTACTGATCAGGAAGCTTTATAATGGCATATCTGGACTTAACGAAAATTACATCACAGATGCTTTTAAAGAAAGGTTGTTTGGAAATGATACTTCAAATGAAATTACGAAGGAAAAGTCAGCATCGTTTTAGCTTACCTCTGTCAGCCCATTTAAAATTATGCTATTAGGGTACACGGAGAATTTTTGTTGATAGCAGAATCATAGTAAGAAATTAGATCAGATTTGATAAAAGTTTGATGACTCAGAAGGCTTCGGAGACTTCACTGATCTGTTTAACATTGGAAGTAGATTCTGAGGCTTTTTTAAATTTTGGTATAAGAAGACCTTGACATTCTTAGAAAGTTTTCAGTCACCCCATAATACAAAACAGTGTCAATAGACTTAGATCAGATCCATACATTTGTAATAGATACCTATTTCATCAAAATTGAAAGTTTGATTAAATATATCAAGTTGCCTTCTTCAGTTAACTTATATATCCCTGCTATAAATTCTTTCGTAGTTAATTCTTATCTGTGTTCTCTACCCTCTAGCTGAAGGTTATGGAAATTTTAGGGATGTTTGAAAGTACTAAACTAGCCACTTCTAGCACTAAAAGAAGCAACTTCTGCAGAATCTGGGAATTGCCATTTAAGGTCTTTTTATATATTTAGATAATGCCTTCTCTTTGTGAGAAAGGTTATTCCTATTTTTTTTCTGTTTGCTTTTCAATACATATGTTTCACAATGTTTCCATTTCTTCTGTGTCTTTGGGGGTTGTTGTTTTTGACTTTGCAGCCCTTGAAACTGCTCTTAGCGGTAGGCATTTCTTTTATTTTCATGTATTCTTTTTGCTGGCCCGACAAGGGTTTGTTCATGCCTGTCACCTGGGAGATATCGCAAGTTCTCATCACGTATTCCCTTGTTCCTTTCAAAATGCTGTATTTCTAGCACCTCCTCAATATTGGAATGCTGCTTTTGTGAGTACTGCTTGATATTTTTGAACCACGGTAGTTAGAGATGTTTGAGATGTCGAATGAGTGCTTTTTTAATATAGAAAAATTAACACTTACAAAGACATAGCAAAACATCTTGTGATGTGTTGAACTGAGGTACCTGGTAGATGGTGTGTGCCTTTGCATTTTGCTCCAGGGCTTAGTTCAGCTGGCTGCAGTTTCCTGCATTACCTGATGAAATCACACATAAGCAAATGTGAAATGTGCATCATGCTCAGATTGTTCTCTACCATGTAAATTTTGGAGGAACAAATTTGCAAACAGAACAGATTACACTTGATAGGCTCTGTTAATTTTAAAATGGCTGATCTACAGTTCTGGGAAATTTTCTTGAATTTTTGAATACTATTTCTCCCCTCCATATTCTTTTGTTTCTGAAACTATCCTTGAGATGTTACCCCTTCTAAACATCTATTTCTTTTCTTTCCTGTTTTTCCCTCTTTGGTGTTCTGCTCTAGTTTCTAAAATATTTCTTCAACTTTAATGTGTATCCTTTTTATTCTAGCACATTTTCTTTCACTCGTGCTCTCATATCAGTTCTCCAGTTTCCAAGAACATTTTTTGTTTGTTTGTTTGTTTTTTGAGACAGAGCCTCAAGCTGTCCCCCTGGGTAGAGTGCCGTGGCATTACAGCTCACAGCAACCTCCAACTCCTGGGCTCTAGCGAGTCTCCTGCCTCCGCCTCCCAAGTAGCTGGGACCACAGTCGCCCGCCACAATGCCCGGCTATTTTTTGGTTGCAGCCGTCATTGTTGTTTGGCAGGTCTGGGCTCGGGATTTGAACCCGCCACCTTAGGTGTACGTGGCTGGCGCCTTAGCCGCTTGAGCTATAGGCCCCGAGCCTGTTTGTTTTCTTAGAAACAGAGTCTCACTTTGTTGCCCTTGGTAGAGTGCTGTGACATCACAGCTCATAGCAATCTCCGGCTCTTGGGCTTAGGTGATTCTCTTGCCTCAGCCTCCTGAGTAGCTGGGACTACAGGCCCCACCACAACACCCGGCTGTTTTTTTGTTGTTGTTGTTGCAGTTTAGCCTGGACCCAGTTCAAACCCGCCACCCTCAGTATATGGGACCAGCGCCGTGCCCTACTCCCTGAGCCATCAGCGCTGCCCCCCCAAGAACTCTTTTTTGGTGTTTTACATGTTGCTATCCTCTTTCCCTTCCTCCTTTTATTTTATTCATGTAATCCTTTAGGCATTTTAAAGTTTCTTCACTTCCCTATACTCTCTGTTTCCTCCAGTTTCCTTTGAAGTGAGTGTTGGTTATATCAGAGGATTCTCTTATACCTTGTAGTCCAGCTGGACAGCTGTTACTTGTTTTTCAGTGTGATGGAGGGGGGGTGTCTTCAGCTCTTGGAAACACTCCCAGGCTTCTTTCTGCTAACCATTATTTTTTTATGTGCACCCAAATATCACATGTACTCCTTCCCCCATCCCTACAATTGCCCCCAAGTCACTGAAGGCAGGGACTGTGTCTTATTCATCTTGGTAATTTTGATGCTAAGCCTGCAGTTCCTGGCCCTTTCATGGGTGCTACATCGTTAAATAAATGTCGATCTGTAAACAAAAAATGCCCAAAGAGCTAATATGTAGTACATTTTTTTTACTCTAGTTTATATTCTTCTGGCTAAGATGTATTATTTTGACCATTTCTTTCATAGTACTTGGTTTAAATACTAAGAAGTAACTCTAATTGTCGTTGTAAATTTACGTTTCTCACTCCATTGGCCCCACTCCAAACTTTTGCTATTTTTATTATATTGTCTCCTCAACCTTACTTAATTGTGAATAAAGGAGAATGTAGCAATGTTGGAATCACATTAAAATGATAATGTAGGGGGAAAATATAATCAGGTGGAAGGGGATCCAAGGTGATGGCCACTAAGAGGAAAGATCCCTGGGAAACATTGGGGCTGCCACAGAGGTTGATACGCTGCTTTGGTTCCTCGCCACAGCCTTGGGCATGAAGCCTGCTTTCCTCCTTCACAAGTGAGCATCGTTTTCTTTGGCCCACTTGGACGTCCTCTCACCCTTCTTCTCACAGCTCTTGAGGTTTGATCTCAACACAGTTTCCCAGCTGATTTCTCCATCTGTGAAATGGGCAGCTTACAGTGATGACTGGGGCTCCGCTTCACAGTCCCTTTACTCTTCCCGCTCTTATATTTGGTGGGGGTGTGTGTATGTCTCTGGCATTTCTAGTCTGCACTTCTAGAGCTACTGTATTTAATCTGAAGTTGGTTTTGTGTTCGGTCCAGCAAGTAATTAGGTAAACCCTGGACAAAGCACCTAATGTCCTTGAATTTCCATTTCTAAACCTATTGAATAAGGAAATTAGAACTAAATGATCTCTAAGCTCCATTTCAGCTCTAAACTTCTGAATAGATCAGAGGGTTAAAGAATCCGTCAGACCCCACTTAAATTACAGAGCTGATGTCCAGAGAGGCCATAATGTATAGAAATGGGTTCCTTCATCAAAGCACAGGTATTTATTATAAACACTGTGGTGTCCCCACCACATGGAGTCAACTTTCAGTGTGCTAATGCTTACGCTAAGCCTTAGACATTCCATCGCTACATAATGCCCTTGAATTTATCTTCGCCTTTGTAAATAAAACTTGAGGTGAGCTTCCTCTCATTGTTTTGGGGTCACCAAGAGATGGACTCTGATGGCTCTACGTGGCTCTGTATGCACAGAAAAATGGCCAGTCTAGTTCCTACTGGCTCTTCTTTTCAGTACTGCGTATCACTGTTGTTCTCTTCTGGAATTTAACATGAAAAAATTAGCTTAAAGTAACTAGTTATTTTTAAAAAACATGAAAAGAGCTCAAAGCATCTATTTTTCATAGCTATGCAAAAGTTAAATAGAAATGATGCACGTATTCATTTTTGTTAGGAAACTTGCATGATGTTCTTGAAATAGAAAATCATAATCAGGACAACTTTCCTCTTCTTCAGATGTTTTATATAGAATATCATTTGGCTTCTAAATCTGTGATGCCTTTTTTGTCCATAGCTCCCAGTTTTCATAATCTACCGCTATTAAGCAGAAGTGGTAATTTATGAAGAAGTTTGGCTTTGAAAAGCTCATTTATTTTCATGAAAACAAAAGTAAAATAAGAATGTTAACCATTTGAACTCTCTTGCTTAAAGGCATTGAGGAGAGTTGACCCTCATCTCTCTCCTGTTACAGTAGTTCCTCTTTAAAATTAAGTCTTCCTTCCCATCTGTAAAAGAAAATAAAAAGTTAAGTCTTTTTAGTATGTGGGTAGTCTTTTGGAATTAGTAGTTATGTTAAATAAGGCAAAGAAAATAGAACCAAATTTGCTCCAATAAAAAAATATATTTACATATGTAAAGATCAAATGGAATAGAGAAAATGCGGGCAGTGGTTTTTTCATTCTTTCTATTGTCCTATTGCCTGAAGGGACCCATTTTTTTTTTTCATTTTTTAAGATAACTTACATGCAATAAAATTTCCCTTTTTAGTATACATTTCAGTTTTGAAAAACTTAAAAATGACTAGGTGCAATGGCTCATGCTTGTAATGCCAGCTCTTTGGGAGACCAAGGCAGGAAAATTGCTTGAGGCCAGGAATTTGAGATCACCACATCTCTAAAAAAACGTTTTTAAGAATTTGCTGGGGATGGTGATGTGTCTAATATAGTCCTAGCTACTCAGGAGAGGGAGGGAAGAGGATCACTCGAGCCCAGGAGTTTAAGGTTGCAGTGGGCTATGATCATGCCACTGCTCGCCAGCCTGTCACAAAAAAGAAAACAAATAAGACGTAAGCATTGGATATACTACTACCACCATAATCAATATATGAAATAGTTCCATAGTTCCATCACCCACAAAAATGTCTCCTCCCCTGCTCCAAGGCTCTGGGAACTTCTCGTCTGTCTGTCTTCTGTCCTATTGGTTTTGCCGGATGCTGATAAATGGAATTACATAGTTTGCAGCCTTTTAAGTATGGCTTCTTTCATGTTGTTATGTGTATCAGGAATTCATTTTTTTTTTATTTTGAGTGTTATTCCTTTATATAGCTATGGCATGTTTTTTCTGAGGGGCGGGGAAACTGAGTCTCAAGCTGTTGCCCTGGATAGAGTGCTGTGGCGTCATAGCTCACAGCAACCTCAAACTCTTGGGCTCAAGCAATTCTTTTGCCTCAGCCTCCCAAGTAGCTGGGACTATAGGTGCCCACCACAATACCCGGCTATTTTTTTTTTTTTTTTGAGGCGAGGTCTCACTCTGGCTTAGGCTGGTCTTGAACCTGTGAGCTCAGGCTATCCACCCACCTCAGCCTCCAAAGTGCTAGGATTACAAGCGTGATATACCATGGTTGGTTTATCCATTCTCTAATTGAGTGACATTGGGTTGTTTGCAGTTTTGTATGGTTAAAAATACAGTCACTCTAAACATTCATGTACCATTTTTTTGTGATAACAGGTTTTCATTTATCTTGGGTAAATAACTTGAATTGGGATGACTGTGTTTTATGGAAAGTCTTGTCTAAATTTATAAGCAACTGCAAAACTGTTCAGTAACATGCTTGTACCAACATTTTGCATTCCCACCACCAAAATATGAGCGTTCCAATTATTCTGCCTTCTTGCCAATACTTTGTATTTTCAGATTTAAATTTTAAAAATATTTCTTCAGGGCTGAGCTCAGTGGCTCGCACCTGTAATCCTAGCACTCAAGGAGGCCAAGGTGGGTAGATTGCTTGGGCTTATAAGTTCCAAACCAGTCTGAGCAAGAATGAAACCCCATCTCTAAAAGAACACCCAGGTGTTGTGGTGGGCACCTGTAGTCTCAGCTACTGGGGAGGCTGGGGCAAGAGGATCACTTGAGCCCAGGAGTTTGAGGTTGCTGTGAGCTATGATGCCATGGCATTCTACCCAGGGCAACAACTTGAGACTCTGTCTCAAAAAAAAAAAAAAAAAAAAAAAGACTGTCTTTTCTTCTTTGAATTGCCTTTACATATTTGTTGAAAATCAATTTGCCATGTCTGTGTGTGTGGTCCTGTTTCTGACCTGTTTTGTTCTGCTACTATCTATGTCTGCCTTTTTATCGATACCACACTATTTTGATGAGAGTAGCTTTTCAGAGTATCTTAAAATCAGACAGTGGAGTTCTTCAGTTTTGTTCTTTTCCCAAAATCATTTTGAGTCTTCTCCTTTTTTTGCCTTTTTATACAGGGTGGACATGAAGTTCGTGTGCAGTTTTAAAATAGTTTAACATAGTAAATTCCACATGAAGTTTATGTACATCCTGGATAAATATTAGAATTGTTTTGTTGTTTTCTACAAAAAGTCCTGCTGTGGTTCTGATTGGGATTACATAGGAATCTGTACAATAGCTAGGGAGTGGGGAATTGACAGCTTAACAATAAGTCTTTTAATCTACAAACACAGGATATCTCACCATTTATTAGGTTCTCTTTGATTTCTTGCATCAGTGATTTCTAATTTTTAGCATATAAATCATGTATACATTTTCTTAAATTTGTACCTAGTTCATATATTTTATGCTATGATAAGAACTTCTTGAAATTTCAATTTTTCATTGCTAATATATAGAAATATAATTGATTTTATACTTTGAACTACATCTTGGGTTCTTGACAAATTTGTTTCTTATTCTAGTATTTTTTGGAGTTTTGGGATTTTCTGCATATATAATCATGTTATCAGTGAATTGAGATTGTTTTGTATTTTTCTTTCTAATTTGGATACCTTTTCTTTCTCTTCATGCCCTGTTAATTGGCTGTTACCTTCTGTATGAGCAGAAATATTGAAAGTGGACATTCTCATCTTGTTTCCAATCTTAGGGAGAAAGCATTCATGCTTTTTACCATTAAGCATGATGTCTGCCAAATGTTTGTTGTAAGTGCTCTTTAACAGATTGAGGAAGTTCCCTTCATTTCCTGTTTTGCTGACAGTTTTCATCCTGAATGCATGGTGAATTTTGTCAATTTTTTTTTGCATTTAATGAGATCATTCTATATGTCTTTTCCCTTCATCCTATTGGTAGAGTGAATTACATTGATTTTTCAAATGTATACCTTGCATTCTTAGGATAAAGACCACTTGGTCATAATGTATTACCTGTTTTATATATAGTTGGATTTGATTTGCTAAAATTTTGTTAACAATTTTTGTGTCAGCTCAGTGCCCATAGCTCAAGTGGTTAGAGCACCAGCCACATACAGTGAGGTAGGTGAGTTCGAACCCGGCCGGGCCTGCTAGACAACAGTGACAACTGCAACAAAAAAATAGCCAGGCATTGTGGTGGGCGCCTGTAGTCCCAGCTACTTGGGAGGCTGAGGCAAGAGAATACCTTGAGCCCAAGAGTTTGGATTTGCTGTGAGCTGTGACACCACAGCACTCTACCAAAGGTGACATAATGAGACTCTGTCTCAAAAAAGAAAAAAAATTTTGTCTATGTTCATTAGAGCTATTGGTCTGCAGTTCCCTATTTTTATTTCATAATGTATTTATCTGATTTTACTATTATGGGAATGCTGGCCTCTTAAAATGAATTGCGTTTTCTACTCTTTACTTTTTTTTTTTTAATGAAATCTTTATTATTATTATTATTTGTGCAGTTTTTGGCCAGGGTCAGGTTTGAACCCACCACCTCTGGTATATGGGGCTGGCACCCTACTCCTTGAGCCACAGATGCTGCCCCTACTCTTTACTTTTTTAGAAGAGTTTGTGTAGATTTGTTCTCTCCTCCCCTCTCCCCTCCCCTCCTCCTCCCCTCCTCCTCCCCTCCCCTCCCCTCCCCTCCCCCTGTCTTGTGCTCTCTCCTCCCCTCCCCTCCACTCTCCTTGGTGTTTTTGCCTCATGGTTTGCTGCCTTCTTGTTGACTTTAACTAGTCTGATGACATATGTCTTGGCGATTGCCATTTTGCAATGAATCTCCCAGGTGTTTCTTGAGCTTCTTGTACCTGGATGTCTAAATCTCTAGCAATACAAGGGATGTTTTCCTCAATTATTCCCTCAAATAGATTTCTCAGCCCTGTGCATTTTCTTCTTCCTCTTCAGGGATGCCTGTAATTCTTGTATTTGGCTGTTTTACATACTCCCATATCTCTTGTAGGCTTTGTTCATTCCTCTTAATTATTTGTTCTTTATTTTTGGTTAACTGATTAATTAGAAAGAATGAGAAGAATATTTCCAGGAACAAAGGACACTTACTCAAGCTCTGAAACACTTTCTTCTGTCTAGTCTATATTTTGTATTTCCTTAAATGATTTTTTTCATTTCTAGAAGTTCTATTTTTTTTTAACATATCTATCTCTTTAGTAAATTTTTAATTCATTTTCTAAATTGTTTTTCTGGTTGTTTGTCATTTTAATATTTTCATTTTGGTAATGATCCATTACAAGAGAGCTGGTATGTGCCCTTGGGATTGTTCTTTTGCTCTGATTTTTCATACTTTCGGAGTTCAGCTGATTCCTTCTCATCTGGAGCAACTGTTGTTTCTTGTTTTTGGAGTTTCTTTTATTTAGGATGGGGTTTCCCCCAAACACATCTTATAAGGGTATGTCTGTAGCATATGTTGGGTAAGAACCTTAGCCTTTGCTTGTGGGTATTCTGATGGTGGTCTAGGTTCTGGATAGAGGCCTTGGTTATAGATACCCTTAGTGTGGTGGTTTTCTCAGTTGCTAGTTGCTTATAGGCTATATTGGTGGTGAGCTGTGTGTGAGCAGATTCCCAGTCTATTACTGATGAGGGAGAATGGCATTCTTTGACATCCTTTCTCTTTTCCCAGCCCTATGGTCTTCTTAACCATGTTAATTGATTTCTAATTTAATTTCATTGCAGTCAGAGGACACACGTTGTATTATTTGAATTCTTTTAAATATATTGAGACTCGTTTCATGGCTCACAATATGGTCTGTCTTGGTAAAAGTTCCATGTGTGCTTGCAAAGAATATATATATATTCTGTCATGTAGGATAGAATGTTCTACAAAAATCAGTTGGGTCAAGTGTGTGATAGTGTTATTCAGATGTTCTGTGTCCTTATTTTCTGTTTACTTGTTCATTGACTATTCAGAGAGGGTTGTCGAAATCTTCAGTTATAGTTGAGATTTTTCTGTTTCTTCTTGCAGTTCTATCAATTTTTGCTTTGTATATTTTGAAGCCTAATATTAGCACACATAAATGTTTAGCATTTGTATGAACTCAACGAATTGACCTTATATCTTTATAAAGTGACCGTTATTCCTGGCAATATTCTTTGCCCTGCAGTCTACTTTGCCTGAGTAATGGGTATAGTAGCCATTTCAGCTTTCTTTTGATTACTGTTAATATAGCAGATGTTCTTCTGTACTCCTGTTCTACCTATTTGTGTCTTTATATTTAAAGTATATTTTTTTGCTGACAGCACATAGTTGTGTCTTGCTTTTTCATCCAGTCTGACAAACTCTTCCTTTTAATTAAGATGCTTAATTGAGATCATTAATGTTTACTGTGGTTATTCATATAGTTGGCTTAAATCTTCTTTCTTGCTATTTGCTTTTTATTCTCCCTCTTACTTTCTTTTAGATTGTACATTTTCTTATTCCATTTTGTACTCCTGCATTAGCTTGTTAGCTGTAGAGTTTGTAGTAAACATCTTTAATGTATCACAGTCCATTCAGCAGTATACTTCCCTTCTCCCTTCCTGGCCTTCTCCTATTTTTGCCATACATTTAATATAGTGTAGTCTATTCCCATAATTTTTTTTTGCTTTAAACAGTTATCTTTCAGTTACCTTTTAAAAGAGATTTAAATAGTGAGAGGAATAATTTTCCTATCTAACCATGTGCTTATCATTTCTGATGCTCTTCATTCTTTTGCATAGATGTAGCTTTTAAATCATCTGGTATCATTTTCCTTCTGCCTAAAGGACTGACTTTAAAATTTCTTGTAGTGCAGCCTTGGCAGTGTCTGAAGAAGTCTTAATTTCATCTTTAAGTTTTGAAAGATATTTTCCCTGGGCATAGAATTGTAGGTAGATTTGTTTTCTTTTTCTTTCATCAACTTTAAAGATGTTGCTGTGTTATCCTCTGTCTAGCATTGGTTCCAGCCAAAAGCCTATCATTCTTACCTTTGTTTTTCTATATGTAAAACCTAGCTCTTTTTTTCTACACGTTTCTGAGATTTTCTCTTTATCACTGGCTTTAAGAAATTTGATTATGTTTTGCCTTACAGATTTCTTCACATTTCTCTTGCTTGGGGTTTGTTTAGCTTCTGGAATCTATGATTTGTTTTAATAAAATTTGGGGAAAATTATCATTATTTCTTAACATATTTTTGCTTCCTCCTTCCCTCTTCTTTAGGGACTTCACTAGAGATATATTTGATTGCTTGAAATTGTCCCACATATTCTTGAAACTTTATTCTTTTTTTGCCCAATGTTTTCTCTATTTTATTTTGAATAGCTTCTGTTTCTTAATATATCACTAATACTTCTTCTACCCTGTCTAATCTACTGTTAATCTCATCCAGTATATTTTCCATCCAAACATTGCAATTTTTTTATCATGATAAAATTTTTTTTTTTTTTTTTTTTGAGACAGAGCCTCAAGCTGTCCCCCTAGGTAGAGTGCCGTGGCATTACAGCTCACAGCAACCTCCAAGTCCTGGGCTCAAGCGAGTCTCTTGCCTCCGCCTCCCAAGTAGCTGGGACCACAGGCGCCCGCCACAACGCCCGGCTATTTTTGGGTTGCAGCCATCATTGTTGTTTGGCGGGTCTGGGCTGGGGATTCGAACCCGCCACCTTAGGTGTACATAGCTGGCGCCTTAGCCAGTTGAGCTACAGGTGCCAAGCCAATGAAGGGAATTCTTATTTGTAAAGTACCTGTATTCAGTAGCTGACTTTAAATCAGCAGTTCTCAACCTGTGGGTCACGACCCCTTTGGCCTGTACTAAAGGTTCACGGCATTAGGAAGGTTGAGAATGACTGCTTTCAATAACCAAGACTCTTACAAAGTTAGATTTTTGAATTCTCAGTCATTTAC
>CAUYTI010038798.1:0-14271 GCA_963575145.1 Galago senegalensis | reverse complement strand
AAATGGCCAGGCATTGTGGCGGGCGCCTGTGGTCCCAGCTACTTGGGAGGCTGAGACCAGAAACTCGCTTGAGCCCAGGAGTTGGAGGTTGCTGTGAGCTGTAATGCCATAGCACTCTACCCAGGGGGACAGCTTGAGGCTCTGTCTCAAAAAAAAAAGAAAAAATGGGGCCAACACTTCTGTAGTAGCCTGGTCAGTGATGGTTGTGAAGAGGATGTCATACCTTAGAGAAATTATTTGCAAGGTTTTCTTTTTCTAATTTTTGATCTTTATGTTATTTGACCATGTTGGTTTTACATGTATAAATAATTTCAATGAATGTTTTACAAAAATAACATAAAGAGAACCTCTGCTATAACCAGAGGTAAGAGGCCCGTCCCAGTATTTGGTCCTTCCACATAAAATGACAAAGGAAGGGGACAAATCTGGACAATCTCATAGATGAGCCAGGGGCCAACCAAGTCACAGAACCAGGAAATGTAAGCAAAAAAAAATGTTTCTCTTACATTGCCAATTTATTCAAGTAATTCAGGAATGAGCGTTAGGAAAGGGCCCCTTTAATGTCATGTGCTATTTAGGTAAGAGAAAAAGGAAAGACAGCAGCAGAGTCACATTGGAAATTGCTCGGTGAGAACCCAACACAGGACAAACCCCAGTTCTGAGGGGTAATTGCTGCAGACTGCAAGAGACTGAGTCAATACAAGTAAATAGGGTGTCCCTGCTTCCATAGTGTGCCTGCCCCCCAAAAGCCGCTGGCATACATTTCCAGAGGACAGCACAACTATATACATGAAAACACACGTGTCCTGGGCCAAATAATTCCTCTTTTTTTAAAGTCTTTATCTTAAAAAGATAACCAGCAATTACAAAAGGCATTTGGGAGAGGCTCTCACTTCAGCATTCTCTCTAACAGGAAGCAAAAGTCCACCCCAATGTCCCATAAAAGGGGACTAATTCAATAATGAAAGAGTATCTTTATGATGGACTCTGATGCTGCCTCTAAAAAGGAACAGGCAGATACAGAGTCCTTGATATGGGGGAGAAAAAAAAACTTCACGACATTTTATTGAGTAAAACAAGCAGTTTACCACGGAATGGCAGGAATGGCATGGTGCTCTTTTAGTTCAACAGGATAGACAAATGCACAAAGAGACATCCGCAGGGATGGGCCCCTGTCTACACCAGTGGGTGTCTCCAGGCGGAGAGTTCAGGATGACTTTAACTCTGTTCCTTATTCTGCCCTGTGTTTGCTTGAACATTCTATGAGCGAAGGTGTGGACAGAGCTGACTGAGGCTCTTGAGAAGTCCTGGGAAACCCTGGGATGGGTGGGCGGGGAGGCGGAAAGCCTTAACTGGTGGGAAGGAAAGAGGGAGCCAAAGCAGTTTCACACAAGAGAAAGGACTGTGACGAAGCAGAATTTCCGGGTGACTAGGCTGAGTTCTCCGTGAGGCTCCATGGGACTGTGTCCACATTATTATTCATAGAATTCCTGCCGGCATAGAACTCAGTGGGCCATTGGAATAGTCTGGCTGACTGGAGGGTTTTTTGGTTAGCTCGGGGCCTGTTCAGGGAAAGTAAATACCAAGTTAAAGTTCTCAGAAATGCCACAGAAGGTCCTTGGAGATGGGGGAGAAAATGTGCCATAGACCGTACTAAATCACCAGGGTCCACAGCAGTCTGCAAAACTTCTTCACTGGCTGTTGCATTCCGAACAATGAAATGCAATCAACGTTTCTTTCCTAAAAATAAGAGTGAAAGGGGCTAAAACGATGAACGTTATAACCAGACTCCAAAAGTACAGAGTGGCTATAGAATTTCTCTATGATAGTTATATTTAGGTTTGAAATTCTCATAAACCAAAGATGTAATTACCATAAAGCCTAATAGCCTAATGTTACAAAATTTCCAGAGGGGGTGGAGGACATGAGAAGCCTGTTTAGCAAGTACTAGCTTGCTTGATTAAAAATTCTTTATAGATTGGGTGAAGCTAGCAACAGAAATCAATAATATTTTTAAAGAATTTTCATAGTGCTGTTCCAGCATGGAAATATTGTTCAATACTTCAATAACATATTTTTTTCATTACCTAAATTCAAAAAAGGTATTATAAAAATATAGTCCTAAAATACAGACTAAAAGGAAAATGTCTTCAGACTTATTACCCCCAAGACTTTCGAACCAAATGTCTGGGAGAATGGCATCTCATATTCGGAGGGCTCTCCTACTTGATAATTTTCTTGGTGATCATGGAAAACTTCACATTACATTTGCACACCATACCAAAGGACAGATTAAACCACCAAAAGAAATAAAGAGTAAAACCATTATGCAAAGGCGAGTTGCCACAAGCCCTCGAAAACTTCCCAGGCTGTTTCAACATTTCGGGAAGTCTCAAAGTGAAAACAGCGGTCTCTGCTGAAACCTAGTCAGAAAATGTTTGACGTCCCAACACAGATTTTCAATCGTGCAGTTCGAGTTCACGCAGAGGTACAACTGAACACAATAAGCATGGCTTCTTCCATTTCGGATTTTTAAATCGTTGAGTAGTAGAACATGCTGGCTCTTTACTTGGTTGGCATTAAAAACAAAGTATATATGAGATTTTATTAAGAACAAGTTCTCCCATGATCATTTGCTGCGAAAATTTTCCCAATTTAGCAGAATCCATACGTTGGTAATGTGTAAAATAAGTTTTCTGTGATTTAAGAAAAAAAAGGTATTTGTATAATCTTCAAAGTGTTTAATTTGTATTAAAGCTAAATCCAGAGGCTCTGAAACCTTAGGAGCTCGCAGTGTGGGTTTTTGTTCTGGTTCACACACCTTGAGACAAAGGCTCATAGTCAAGATGTGGAGGAAAAAGAGGTTTTTTGTGTGTGTGAGATGCAGGGCAAATTTATTCCTGAGGCAGCCTGGAATGGGCTTCAGAAAATGGATAGAGTGTCTTCTTGAAGAAAGGGCCTCTAAGTAAACTCCACTGCCATTCAAAAGATTTGCTCTGACACTTAACAAGTGGTGCAGGAAGAAAGGAAAATCTGTTGTCAGGTTTGGGGTGTTTATCAGCTCCCCTCGAGACACTTGACCTAATGCTGCGGTCCCCCTAATCCGCTGATCTGCATGCGGTGGCCTCACAAGCCTTAGCCCACAACTGCCGGCAAAATTGCCTGGAACACTTATCCCAACACATTGATCCCTCAGTATATTGTGCGCTGTTCACCTACTCCCCCTCCTCCCCTCCTGCCCCCCTCTTGCAACTCCCCCGAAATTTAATTCTGCTCACAAATTGTGAAATAAGTTGTTTGGGCTGGATTTGTCGAGTGAATTGTCCCACTAATGAAACAGTCTGTTCATTATACAGTTGTAGGATGGAAGATTTAGCGCTCCCATACCCCGGGACCCAGGCAGGTTAACATTTTTAGACTGACGGTTGACAAAAGAATGAATAGCTCTCTCCTGTCAAATCAGGCTTACAAACAGCTTGGCATACAAACAGTTACTGCTTGTATGCACGCGGATTTAGGGTCCCCGTCTGCTAATGCCCCAGATTTGTAAGTACAAATTGGTTAGTCTTCAAACTGTTTGCGAAAGGAATAAAATGACCAAAAATTAGTTTGTTTTAGCCTTTTCCCCTCCCCTTCCTGCTTGTACAAGTGAGACATTTTAAAAAAGCAGAAGAAAGAGAAAGAAAAGGATAAAATAGTGTGTAATGGTCTCATGGAATATTGTTGGGTTTTTGCTTAAGGCATCAAATTAAATAGGACCATTGTTTGGCAGGAAACATTTTGTTCTGCTTGGGCACCCTGCTTCTCAGAAAGCAGCTGAAAATCTAATGGAATTAATTTAAGATGTGTGATTTTAAAAGATAGGGAGCAGAGGGGGGAAGGAGAGAGATCAGAAACATTTGTTTCCATTCATTTTAGTACCTGTTGCTTAAAACTAGTTATAATAACTCCCCTCCTTTGAACTACATTGTTCATCTAACATGAGTCATTGAGATTCCTGAAACTTTTCCAAAGGTAATTATGTGTGAGTTAGATTTAAAAACCATCTTACTTTTCTATATCAGTTAGAATTGTTTTGTGAATAAAGTAATGCAAAAAAGAGAATCCTGTGTAAGACAGAAGGTGAATATTTTTACCATGTCAGTTCTCGGTGTGGTGATAATTTTTAGCCTGGATTAGGTTAAATAACTCTTTGCCTATTATAACTGCAGCAGAATAGCAGCTATGAGTAATAGCATATGTTTCTATCACTTTAGAAGGAAAATAAACTCCCCCAAAAGGTAAAAGATTAAGTTTTTTTCAACTTCAAGCTAGAACTACTACCTTTAAATTAAGGACTCTTTTCTTCCTTAATCAGATACAGCCGCAGGGTGGCCAAACTCCTTGTAATACTAGGAGTTACTCTTTTTCATTTCAGGAAGTTTATTATCACATCTTTCCATGTACTCTGAAGATAATATTTAAAAATCAGACCTCTGGGAACTTTGCAAGCAGCAGCTATGGGTTAATTCAGACATTCCTTAAAAAGGTTTCCCTTATCACTGTCTAAGTTTTGTATTGATATTTTGCACCATTAAGAGTTCCAAACTGTATTATCTTACTGCATAAGTGTGTAGGTAGTAACAGCTGGTTATTGGGGATCTGGAAAAAGCTAAAAGCATTAGACTGCTAGAGAGAGCAAGCGGGACAGCCTCCATCTCAGAAACGGATGGATCATTTTTTACAAAGTCTTCCCAGCCTATAGGATATACTGCACCTGTGAGCCCTCATGCCAAAATCAGTCATTTACAAACAGCTCAATAGCAAACACAACATCATGGCTGACACAGACAGACCCACGTGGTCCTGCTCCAGTTTTCATCTCTCCCCACTACTCCCAGCACTTGGCAAACATTTTCCCATAACATATATTCCTTTCCCATAAAACCTAAGATTTTTCATCACATTTTGGGCATTTCAAAGACAGGGGCCACGGGCTATGAAGAACTCTGGACTAAGAAAACTAGTATGTTTAATGAGTTATTTTAAGAGAAATATGTTTAAAGAAATGGCACTTCCCAGTAGATTTTATCATCCAACGAAACACTTCCAATGAAAAGTCATCAGAAGATGGAGGGTTTGGGGTAATCAGGTCACCTATTTGGGGCAGGCTTCTCCTCACAATCCCCTAAGATTACAAAGAACACAGAGGAAGCTAGAGCCACCCAAGTCCCCCACAGAGGATAAAGAGAAATGAATAAATACTCGTGCTGTCTATTGTCTCACTCCTGATGAGAAACAAAAGCTGCCAATGAAGAGCATTGTTTAATCACCAGCTGTAGGCTCAGAGGCAAAGCCTTCCTGCTCCAAAAAGGAGCTGAAGCTAAAGAAAGCAAGGGGGCCTTAGCAGGAAGGGGTGGGCATGGTGCATAGGTCTCTCCAGAAGGAAGTGCCATTGATCTTCCTATGGTGGTAAAGCCTCAGTCTTCCAGCAACCTCTCAGAGCTTCCTGGGCCCATCTGTAAAATGGGACAATAGTATCTCATACTGTTGCTGTAATGAATAATTTATGTGGACTATAGTAGCTTGTCTCTTTATCTAGCAATCAAATATATAAAAATATTTTTCTTATAAAAAAGTATTTTTTATATATATTTTTTTTTAATTTTTTAGATAGAGTCTCACTCTGTCACCCAGGCTAAAGTGCCCTGGCATCAGCCCAGATTATGGCAACCTCAAACTCCTGGGTTCAAGTAATCTTTCTGCCTCAGCCTCCCCAGTAGCTGGGACTACAGGCACCTGGCTAGTTTCTATCTCTCTCTTTCTCTTTCTTTCTTCCCTCCCTTTCTCCCTCCCTCCCTTCCTCCTTCCCTCCCTCCCTTCCTCCCTTCTTCCCCCGCTTCCTCCCTCCCTCCATTCCTCCTTCTTTCCTTCCCTTCCTCCTTTCCTTCTTCCCTCCCTTCCTCCCCCCCCCCTTCCTTCCTTCCTTCTTCCCTTTCTTTCTTTCTTTCAAGTCCCTGTCACCCTGGGTAGAGTGCCATGATGTCATAGCTCACAGCAACCTCAAACTCTTGGGCACAAACAATCTTGCCACAGCCTCCCAAGTAGCTAGACCTATAGGTGTGCATCACCATGCCTAGCTAATTTTTCTATTTTTAGCAGACAAGGTCTAGCTCTTGCTCAGGCTGGTCTGGAATGCCTGAGCTCCAGGGATCCTCCTGCCTCAGCCTCTCTGAGTGCTAGGACTACATGTGTGAGCCACCTTACCCAGGCCAATACGTATTTTCTTATGAGATTTTTGAGCAATCTCAGCTGGCTGAAGCAGAAAATACTAGTATTTTATGAGGCATTAAAAAGGCCCAGGGGAAAACAGGCGGTGATGGTTGTAGCTTAAAAAGTGACCCAGGTGGTAAATCTCACTCTAGGGCTGTACAGACATGACTTGATTCTGCCAGTGTCAGGCAAAGATACCGTTTCCCTCATTTTTACAGATGAGGAAACAGAAGTTCAAGTTCATGCGGGGTTAAACCTGAGCTCCAGGCTGATGATGTTCTTTCTCTTCAGCACATTCATTCTAAAGGAGATGCTCCCACACTGTAACCTGGCTTATCTGTTTTTCTACATAATTCCTAGATTGACATCATTTAGATACGTTTTGCCTTTTGGGCATGTTTATGGGTCTATAAGAGCTATGTTTAGAAGTTTTTCCCAGGTAAATGCTGAGGTGGTGGTTATTGCTTTGTTTGTGAAGTCAAACAAGCAAAACGAAACAAAAACAACCTACCTGTTATTTTAAATCTGTTTTGAAAAATAACCAAAAATACAGTTTGTAGTAAAAAAAAAAACAATTCATTTGAGAAACTGGCCTAAACTGTGGCCAGGCGTAAAATAAACAGTGAGCAAGAATATGAATTAGAATAGGTTGTAGGAGAACCTCACCTTACACAGGTTTCCTAGGCTTCCCTAAGGCCCCCCAGAAACCTCTGAAAGGTATTTACTTTGTCCTTTGCTGTCCCCTTTCTGCGAAGGCTGCCCAAGCAGCTTCATCCCAAGATCCATTCAACATGAAGTTCCAGAGAGGCTAAGAAAGCAACCCCACACAGGGCCCAGTTAACACATGAGCAGCTCATGTCTCGGGCTACATTTTGCTTTGGTTCAACAGACTCCTTCTAAAATTCAAGAATTCTACTAAAAATAGAAAAACTGAGGCAAGAGGATTGCCTGAGCCCAAGAGCTGGAGGTTGCTGTGAGCTATGACATCATGGCACTCTACCCAAGGTGACAGCTTGAGACCCTGTCTTAAAAAATAAAATAAAATTCAAGTATTATCAGCTTCCCAGTTTTTCATAGATCTTCTTTTAGAGGAAGAGATCCAGAGAGAGAAGGCTAAAGCCCCCAAGATGAAGTTTTTCATTTTGCCCAGTACGAGCCCTTTAGGGCTAAACAACAGCCACCTGTAACAAGATCCACTATTTTTTAACTAAAATTAGGGCCAGGGCATTAAGTCCTATGTAAAAAGAGGGCGGCACCTGTGGCTCAATGGGTAGGGCGGCCGACCCTATATACCCAGGGTGGTGGGTTCAAACTGGCTTAGCCAAATCGCAACAACAACAAATAGCCACGTATTGTGGTGGGCGCCTATAGTCCCAGCTACTCGGGAGGCTGAGGCAAGAGAATCCCTAAGCCCAGGAGTTGGAGGTTGCTATGAGCTGTGTGATGCCATACCACTCTACCGGGGGCAATAAAGTAAGACTCTTTCTCTACAAAAGAAAAAAAATCCTATGTAAAAAGAAATATGACATATTGACATATATAAGGAGTTAAAAACAAAATCAAATAGGCTATGCAGTCAGTGGACATAGCTGTGAATTTTATTTCAGCTGCTTATAAGCCATGTGACTTTGGTTCAGTTATTTAGTTCACCTGTGCCTTGATTTCCTCATCTATAAGGTAAAGGGGATAATAGTAATATCTCTTCATGAGGCTGAAAGTAAAGATTAACTAAATGAACACATATAATGCACACACAATGCTTATAACAGAGTCATGGGGTTTGTATGTAGCTGCTGTTTGTTACTGGGTAAGTCTCAGGAGCCTTCCTGTTCCAACAGAAGAATCAACAGGACCTTGTTAGCAATGCAGAATCTCAGGCCCCACCCCAGATCTGCTGAGTCAGAGTCTGCCTTCCATAAGGCACTCAGACGATACGCCCGTGAGCCCGTGACCGTTGGAGGAACGCTGGCTGAGAACACGCTTCTCTCTGAGCTTCTAAACTTGTCCCCTGGGGCTGTTTGGCTGGGTGGTGTTGAAATGAATGCTAGAGTCTTCTGTGGGGATCCCCCCATATGCCAGCACAGGGGCAAGCAGTGGGGGTTGCCAGGCAGGTTATTTAATGAGTTTTATGATACATTAAATCTTCCAGACCTCACGGCAATTTGACCATTAAAGAAATAACTTTTTTTAAGGTAGTCCAAAACAAGCCAGCTCAAGCGAATAATGGGATTAGCGTGGTGAGATTGAAATCAGAGTGGGACCACGTGAGCCACTCTCCATCAATCACGGCTGCTGTCCTTACGGCTGATTGTGGCACATTGTTTCATCAAATTAAACACCAAAGGGATGTTGTAAGGGCAGCATATGGTCCTCTTTCAAAAGTAGTTAGCCTGGCATTGCACAAGCAGCCTCATCAGGGCTCCCCTGAAACCTTCTAAATCAATGGATTGAGGGTATTTGCTTTTGTAAAACAATGACTCATAAAAGTGGTTGCTTTTAATTGCAGGCTTGCTGCTGTCGGAAGCAAGGCCAGGATGTGCGATGTGAAGGAGAGGCGATGGACTCGGAATGGGAAGAGAGAAATCAATTGTCATCTTTTCCTGTTCTCTCACCACTGTGGCAGTGACCACGGTAGAAAGATGCCTGTTTTCACTCTTCATGCCTGGACGAGTGCTTAGAAATAAACTTTCCTCCTTCTCTATTAGGCAAAAGCAGACTGGGGATAGGTTTTAGAATCAAGACAGGCATAATTGCATATGGCTGAAAGGGAGACGATCTTTCTAACCATCTAAGAAAGAGATCTTAAATGGATGGTGCCTGGTCAGCTTCCCAAGGATATTAGAGAGGGAGGGGGACAGCTGGGTGAAAGGACCAGGTCAGGGGCAGCTCTGTCAGGTTCTGGGGGTCCCCAGAAGTCTGCACTTCCATAAGGCACTTCGATGATTGAGATGCCCACAAATGCTGGAGGAATGCTGGCTGAGAACGCGCTTCCCCCCACAGTTTATGCTGCACCATTTATATGCCGTTGGAAAGTAGACCAGTCCCAGACTGACTTCCAAGAGAAAAGTCACTAGGCGATATTAGGAGCAATCTTTGATTGTCATTTTGCGTTTACAAGGCTGGCCTTTCCTCCAAGAAACATGATGCTCCCCAGCATGGAATTAGCAGCAAGTCTCACAGCACCCCTGGAATGCGTGTGGAATGGTGTCAGAGGCGTGGGCAACTCACTGTGGCCATCGTCCTCCCTTCTGACTACAACTGTTCTGTCACTCACGCCCTCAAAGCGCTCCCAAAAGAAGAGAGTGTTGGTGCAAGGGTAGAGATTGACCAGCCACCTCTTACTTTCTAGTGCATACGTCACCTTTTGTCACTTCTGACTGCACAGGGGTCACCACCCCTGGGGGACAGCCCAATGCTCATAGCCTCCTTCAGTCTCTGCTCAGAGGCAAACAACCTGGAAAACAGGGAACATTGGAATCACAGCCTGAAAGAAGATCTTCTTGTTATTATTATTCAACAGCAAGACATGACTGCTTTTGAAAATTTTTCGAACTCTCCTGAGAGGTCTAAAAAGAAAAAGTGAAAGTCTTGTCAGGGTGCTAAGGCTCATGCCTGTAATCCTAGCACTCTGAGAGGCTGAGTTGGGTGGATTGCTTGAGCTCAGCAGTTCGAGACCAGCCTGAGCAAGAGTGAGAGCCCTGTCTCCACTAAAAATAGAAAAACTGGCTGGGTACAGTGGCTCTTGCCTGTAATCCTAGCACTCTGTGAGGCCAAGGTGGTTGGATTGCTTGAGTTCAGGAGTTGGAGACCAGCCTGAGCAAGAACAAGACCCATAGCTCTACTTAAAAAAAAAAAAGAAAAGAAAAGAAAGAAAGAAAAACCAGCCAGATATTGTGGAGGGTACATGTAATTTCAGCTACTTGGGAGGCTAAGGTTACCGTGAGCTATAAGGCCACGGCACTCTACCTAGGGCAACAAAGTGAGACTGTATAAATAAATAAATAAATAAATGAAAAACTAGCTGAGCATCGTGGCAGGCACCTATAGTCCTGGCTACTCAAGAGGCTAGGGCATGAGGATCTCTTGAGCCCAAGAGTCTAAGGGTTCAGTGAGCTATGATGATGCCATGGCACTCTAACCAGGGCAATAGACTAAGACTCTGTCTGAAAAAAAAAAAAAAAAAAAAGAAAAGAAAGAAAGTCTTGTCAACTGACTCCTCCTACCAATCTTTCCTTCTGCCTCAAAGCAGCCACTGTTACTGAATGTTCTATTCCCTGAAAGAGATCTTAGATGGATGGTGCCTGGTCAGCTTCCCAAGGATATTAGAATCTCCTCAATACCACAGAGAATGAGTCAAAATGCTCCAGTACCTCCAGCCTGGGGAGAATACCCTGACCCAAGGGAGAGATACTGGCATTTATCCTGATTTATTTAACCCTGGTAGGGTTACGCAGTATCACAGGACTGCTGTGGACGTGGTAGAACTTGTAATCTTTCCACCAGGGGCAAAAAGCAATAACTAGCTAGACAATAAAATCCATGAGCAGCAATTTAAGTGACCTCAAAATTCTAAGTTGTTTTTCTTAACCAAATCAAATCTTTTTAACTTCAAATGGCAGATTGAGTCAATAATTGTTCAGGTCATTATTTGGGTAAAGAAGCTACTGGCCTGATTAAGAAAACTCAGCATGGAAAGACTTCACTGTAAAAGTGACAGAAACATTTCGTCCCTGCTTGAAGAACAGGGCATTTTAAAAGAAAACATGCAAGTGTCCACGTGGGGAGTAGGGCCAGCCACGACAAGGCTTCCTGGGGTGTCAAACTTTTTTTCTTCTCTGCTGTACATTGGAAAAAGAGTTGTCTTTGGCCCCACATTAAATGCACAAACACTGACAAACGCTGATGGTCAAAAAAACTCTGAGCATAATTTTTGTGGCATCTAGCATCACAGATAAAGAAAAAAGTCTTCATAAATCCACATGCAGCCCACGGGCCACAGGTTGGACATCCCTTCAGCAGGGGCAGAACCCAGTGGCCAGCTAGCTCTGCAGACAGGATTCATGGGGCTTGGTGCACGTGTGTGCAGTCTTTACCACTCAGCTAAATGATGGCTGCACACAACCAAGTCTAATGACCTTAATAAACTCGTAACCCTGGCATTTTGGGCACTTTGGGATCTGCTGTAGCTGAAGTGTAGCAAACAACCACCCTGTGGGGGAAGGCACCACCCAAAACACACCTGTGGTGAGAGTTATTCTTTGGTATCAATTTAAAGCCCAAACACTGATGCAATTTGGCTCTCTTTAGAGCTGGGCTTCATCAGCCGCTCTCCCCATTAATTAGCCGAGCTGTAAGGTGTTGCTAATAGCTACACATCTTGTAAACATGTTGAGCCAGCCCTGCCGCTGAAGAGCCGCCCCGGTAAGTGATATCTCAGCTGGGGCTGGCAGAGCCCATCTCCTCACCGGGGAGAGGCTGCAAGGTGTGTAGCCTCCGCTCAGAATCAAAACATCACACCCTTGAGAGCTTTTTTTTTTTTTGCTGTGGATCCCAGAGAGGTGACTGCCTTTTGGTAGTAATGACAATGATAATGAGAAAGAGAACTAAAATAAAACAAAACTTGCATTTACATTCACTAGAGAATATTTCTGACAAGTCCAGGTGGTGAGATTAGGGAAATTCTGGTTTCTTCCCGCTGAAGTAAACACAGACATCAAGCTAGCTACCAAAAGTAAACCGTGCAATAGACAATTAAAGCAAGTTTGTAAAACCCCACACAGATAGAAACCGCTAAGGCAGAGGAGAGGACACATGAAGAGGTGGTTAGGACACGTGACTGGGGTTTGCTGTGTTTCCTAACTCCACGCTTGAATTCACCTGCAGGATTACGTCCAAGCTCAAGGTATTCAGTGGTGTATCAGGGATGCTGATGGTGTAAACCCAATGCAGAGGAAGCCTGGAGTTAGAGCAAACAACCACTCCGTTTTCCCCCAGATTCCCCCAGTTTTAGTACTGGAAGTGTCCTGGGAAACTCATCAGTGCCAGGAGAGCCAGGATGGTTGGCCGCCCTCCCTGGAGTCACAGAAGTGCATGGTTAGTAGAGACCCTGGACCCCTGTCCAACTGCTTCATCTGACGTAAGGAGAAACTGAGACCCAGAGGGCTCAGGAGGTAGCAGAGCATAGAGCTCAGTGGCACAATGAATATATCTGTTATCTTGCCACCTGAGTGAAATCACCAGAGATTGCTAAAGGCAAACATGGTGCAAGAGAAGGACTGGCTCCAGGGCGAGCGGATGCGGGTTCCAGTCCCGATTTTTTTATTTAATGGGGACCTCAGGTAGGGCCGCTCCCGTCCGCCGGGTACTATACACTGATTATTTTATTAATATGAATGAGACTCCTTTATGGGGAGATTAATATGCTCATTTAGGAGTTGGGAAAATAGGCTTGGAGAAATCAAGCAACAGCCCGGTATCGTGGAGAGGTAAGTCTGAAAGCTAAATGTCCTTCCTAATATGGCCTTTACACTGGTACAAACCTGTGACAAATGCTAACTGCTCGTCACTCCCACCAGATGGCTCATCAGAGGGGAATGGCAATCGGAAAGGACTTTCTGTGCAGTATAATTAAGGAGATAGCACAGTCATCACAGAACGCCCAAGTGATTGATGAAGGGGGGGAGGTAGACTGGAAGTATCCAGTCTACTTCCATGAGGGTGTAAATTAGCTGGGTACATGTGCTGAACTGGGCACTCTTTGCTTTCTTTTCTTACGACAAATTCAGTATCTGATTGACTTTAAAAAGAGTTTAAAGTCACCATTTTCTTATCTCCACCAGAATCAGAAAATAAGCTCCACGAGGACAGGAATTTTGTTCACTTCTATTACCGCAGGGCACTTATGCCTGACCCATGGTAGGTTTGCAATACATATCTGCTGAATGAAAGAATGAATAAATAAATGAAAGAAAATAAAAGCTCAACTTAAGAATGTTAGACAATGTTAGTATGTACATGTTTGTTTTATAATTCATTAAAAGTGGGTCAGGAGCCCAGGGGAGGAGGTAAAAAATAAGGAAAATAAGAATGTATCTATCAGGCTCGGCCCCTATAGCTCAAGCGGCTAAGGCGCCAGCCACGTACACCTAAGGTGGCAGGTTCGAATCCCCAGCCCGGACCCGCCAAACAACAATGATGGCTGCAACCAAAAAATAGCTGGGCGTTGTGGCAGGTGCCTGTGGTTCCAGCTACTTGAGAGGCGGAGGCAAGAGACTTGCCTGAGCCCAGGAGTTGGAGGTTGCTGTGAGCTGTGATGCCATGGCACTCTACCCAGGGGGACAGCTTGAGGCTCTGTCTCAAAAAAAAGAAAAAAAGAATGTATCTATCAGAAAAATTTTAACCAAAAAAATTTTTGGATGGGTTTTCAAATTCGTTTTTAATTTATAATTTTTAATTAAATGCTTTTAGTTATTCTAGGGGAGCTCAGTGTAAGGCACAATGGTGAAGTAAAGAATCACTTTAGAAAGGCAATAATGACCACAAATTCATTTTTCTAAAAAGTTTGAGGGTTTATGTTGGATTTGCTTCCAAAGAAGAATTCAATTCTTTGTGGTAAAATTGAGTCTCACAACCCTTTGCTTATGGTGCAATTCTTGTAGGGAAAACAAAACTGAATCATTTTCTATTTTATAGTTATTTTGGCCTCTTACACATTTATCAAGTATCTGTCATAGAAGTATTAGATAACTCTGAATTCTTCAAGCTGATTTTTAAAACAAATCTTTAGATCTTTTCCAAATAATTGGCTTTTGTCTGAATTAAAAGTTTGGGTTTTTTTTAAAGTTAAAATTTATTGGGATGCTGAATAAGGTGTAGGGATTGTGAAAAGCTTATGCCACAGTTATTAAATATTTATAATATTGCTTCTAATTTATCCTAGGAGTTACTTCCTAAAAATGTTAATCACAGCTGGATTGAAAGAGTATTTGGGAAATGTGGCAATGTTGTTTACATAAGTAT
>CAUYTI010038797.1:0-12634 GCA_963575145.1 Galago senegalensis | reverse complement strand
TAATGATACCAGCAAAAAAATACTATAGTACAAAAAAGGAAAAAGTAATCATCCCAGTTTGTGCTGTCTCTAGTACAGATGCTTTGGATTCATTGGCTTTTAAATGTCTTTAGATTTTTCATTAACATTATATAACATTGGCTCGTCGCCTATAGCTCAACCGGCTAAGGCGCTAGCCACATACACCTAAGGTGGCGGGTTCGAATCCCCAGCCCGGACCCGCCAAACAACAATGACGGCTGCAACCAAAAAATAGCCGGGCGTTGTGGCGGGTGCCTGTGGTCCCAGCTACTTGGGAGGCGGAGGCAAGAGACTCGCTTAAGCCCAGGAGTTGGAGGTTGCTGTGAGCTGTAATGCTACGGCACTCTACCCAGGGGGACAGCTTGAGGCTCTGTCTCAAAAAAAAAAAAAAATAAAATGGATAAATTATTTAAGTATAAAGCATGAAACCATAAAAATTCTAAAAGAAAATGCAGGGGAAACTCCCTGAGCAAATAATTTATGACTAAGACCCAATGTAAATTCCATCAACTACAAAAATAAATAAATGGGGCTTGATTAAATTAAAAGGCTTCTATATAGCTAAAGGAATAATCAACAGAGCAAACATATAAGCTATAGAATGGGAGAAAAAAATTATAAACTGTACATCTGATAAAGGGCTTATATCCATAATCAAATACAAAATAACTAAAAAAAGAAACTCAGAATATCGTACAAAGATTTTAATATAAAATTAAGCATTCATACAAAAATACATATATAAGAAAGACTTTTTAAAATGATGAAATAATAAATCATGACTAATTGTTATATAGGCAAAGAGATAGAATAAAGAAAGCAAGAAAAGAAGCTTCAATTATTTGAATATATCTTCTTAAGATTTGAGTTTGGAACTGGACTAACATTTACCCCCAAACAACATTAGTAATATTAAAACTACAAATCAATCCCTTCAAATAAAAAAATTAAATAAATGAACCTAAATATGTATTAAGTTAGATTAACAAGAGTGTTTAAAATATACTAGTAGAAAACATAACTAGTACAATATAATCCAAGGGGGGAAAACCTGCAAACAGGATCTTAAATGGTTTTCACAAATCATTATTTGTGGAAGTATTGGCATTTAAACTATTGTCATTTGTGTATTAGGGGATAAAGCAATTGAGCAATTGTAGGACATTCTACCATTTCCAGCATCATTGAGACCTATAATTCCCACCAGGGATAAAAGAGATACAGGTGGAAGACAGAAGTCGAGTAAAAATGCTGGTATTCTCACTTTATTCTGGTGGAATTATCAGAATACCTTTACTTTACCATTTAAAATATGTTCTAGTTCTGCTCACTGAAGACTTAGAAATGATATCCAACCTGGTAGCAATATATATTCCTATTGTAGAGATTGTAGTCTCTATATATCATTTCATACTAAAAGGAACCAGAATTGGATGATTTATTTCTACATAGATCTGGAACATTTTGACAACCATAGAAAATTATCAAAGACAAGTAAATTGAGTTAGATTAACTCAGGAGCCAATTTGAAAAGGCCCCCAATGGGAAATTTCAACATCAATTAGATTAAAAACTGCAATGAATTGAAACATGCCAAATATGATTCAATTATTAGTTTAAATAAGCATAATTAAAAAACTAATAGATCTTTGTGCTAATAATATAATTCATTATTTGAATTAGAGATTATGGAAAAGAATTTTAAAAGAAAAGGAAAGAATCAGGCATTCATGCTAACTTTCTTAGTTAACTAAACAAAATAAAGGGCAGTTTCTGTTTTATAAAAAATATCCTGGGTAAAAAAATGAAGAAAGAATGATAGAAGTAAACAGATCAATAACTAATCTAGACATTAATATCAAGGACTGCTAAAAAGGACGCACTATGGAAGAAGACATCAGTTACCTAATAGTCCTGCTGATAAAACTGACACTCAATCTGATCAACCCCCGAGGTCAAACTATCAATTTATAGGAAATAAGAAATGTTAAACACCACTAGCAGATGTAACCAGCAAAATCTAAAACGTTAAAAACTCTCCAGAAAAAGCAACCTGGCTTGATTGGCATACAAATTACAAAATAAATAAATACATAAATAATATTTTTATATGTATGAGAAAGTAGAAATGAGGGAACAGGTGGAGAGAAAGAAGCCTAGAAATCCACACCTTTTACAAAACCATCACTCAGTCATAGCATTTAAATCTTATCTGAATTCTGAAAAAAAAAAGAAAGAAAAAACCAAAAATGTATTATTAAAATAAATTCAGACATTCATTAGAGAACTGGAATTTGAACGCTGAAGGATACTTGATGGCATCAAGGAATTATTGGAATTTTGTTATAGTTGTGATAATTTTGTTTATAATTTTAAAATAGCTCTTAAGTTTTAGAGAGGTATACTGACATACAGTCACGAACCATATAAAAACATTTTGGTCTATGATAGATTGCACATGAGGGTGACCTCCTAAGACTATAGGACTATACTTTTATTGTACCTTTTCTGTTTTTGTTGTTGTTGTTTGGTTTTTTGTTTTTGGCCAGGGCAGGGTTTGAACCCACCACCTCCTGTATATGGGGCAGGTGCCCTAATCCTTTGAGCCACAGGTGCAGCCCCTTTTTCTGTTTTTACATATATATTTAGATACACAAATACTCACCATTATGTTACAATTCCCATCAGTATTCAATACAGTAACATCCTGTGCATCTTTGTAGTCCAGGAGCAATAAGCAATGCCAGCTAAGTTTAAGTATATTCTAATGTCCACACAATGACCAAATTGCCAAATGATGCATTTCCCAGAGTGTATCCCTGTTATTAAGTGATACAGGATTGTGTTTACAAATTAAAAGATCTGAGATCAGCTTCAAAATAATATTAAAAAAGTCAGTAAAATTGAAACTAGCTTAGCTATAATTGACAATTGTTCAATTTTAATGATGTTCATCATACTATTCTATCTATTTTATGTATATTTCAAATTTTCCATAATAAAAATATTAGGGGAAATAGGGGAAGAGTAAAAGTGATGACAAAAAGTACTTTATGATCATTACTTAAAATTGTTTTAATCAGACACAAGAATTTTAAAAATGTAAGTGTGACAGCATATGGTTATCTAAGAAAGTGCTATATCCTCCAGCCTTCAATATGAGAAATGATTATTTTATGTAGGCTTTATCACATAGGAAAGTACCATTTTCCTCTGTCCATAATGACTGATTCAGGATGAGCACAAAACCCAAACAGGAAAAAATCAGAATTCTGGCAACTAAAAGGATGAAACCTTTCTCTGCTGTCCATGGAGGTTTGTATATATGTTCTAGAACTATGGAGGACACCATGTAGAGACAACCTGTGTGAGAGGGGAACCAAGAAAAGAGAAGATTGATGACAGACCAGGTCTTGATGATAACTTATGATCCCACTTCCAAAATTAGCAAGCTCTAATTCAACCAGAGTCTCTATGTTTTTATACTAAAAATAAATTTTATTATTTTAGATCATTTTAAACAATAATATTATTAAATCCCAATAGAGTTTGGTAATATCTGTTTTAGTACTACTTGAGAAATCATGAAAAATGTGAACTGGAAGATGATGCAGTTACATAGAGAGATTCCCAATTATATGGCTAGTTTACACATATTACTATGTGGATAAATCAGCAGTTCTCAACTCAACTGAACTGAATTAAAGGTCCATGGCATTAGGAAGGTTGAGAACCACTGGGATAAATGATAGTTATAGACTTGAGAGGACAATTTGGTATCCAACTCTAATGTTCTGCTTTAGCCAGAATTTTATCCCAAACTTGGGTTAAGTTAAAAATGGATTACTTATCAGTTTTTATATGTACAAATCTAGAAGTTGTTGAAAATTTCATTGCTTCAAATGAATATTTAGAGATATTATAACATCTAGAGAAACTGAGCTGCCATTGATGAAATTTGAGATTTTGTTTTATTTGTATAAATGAATAGCTTTACACAAACTTAAAAAGTCAATTGCCTTAGCACAATAAAATAAAGAGTCTTATCCTTTCTTAAATCATGGGTAAAATCCTGGGATTTCAGTTTTATATAAGCTTAACTTATATTGGAGCAAGAAAAAAAACCTTGTATAAACAATTTTAATAGGAGTACAGTCTCCAGATTAGCTAAAGTAACAATTCAACTGTGTTTTACCCTTGCCAAAGAAAAATATAAGTTCTTATTAATGTATTTAAGAAAGAATTTTTTTAAAGTCAAGAACTCTATCAGATTGGAATAATTATCAAGAAAGTATGTTCTGGTTAATGATCTGAAACTGTTCAGCCTGAAAAAAAAAATCAGAGACCATGGCAATTAGATTATTTATTGGAAGAAGTGAAGACACACAAAAGAAGAATTAAATATATTCTGTATGGATCCAGAACTGAGTCTCAAAGTTGGAAATTACAGAGATAGAAGTTTGAGCTTAAGAAGAAAAATGATTTTCTAATAATGAGACCTGCCTGAAAGAAGTTTCTTTATAGAAATGGTGCACTCACTAATCACTACAAGTGCTCATCTTTAAGTGATTAGACACCTCCATTAAAGGGAGGTAGCAGTCAAGCTGAAGTATTTTTACAGGCTGTTTAAAATTTTATATTAATTATACTAATAATCAAATATATCAGATTTATATTAGACATTTTATAAACCTTATCTGTAATAGCATATATTTTCTATTATATATTTCTTAAAAATGACTGAACCACTGAAGAACAAGAATAAAAACTCTCAACTTCTTTACATATTTTCCCCTACTTGACTCATATTTTTCCCCCATTCCATCTTTCAATCTAACCAACTCAGCTAATCTACCAACCATGCTACTATCATGCACTTAATAACATTTAATGTGCTGGCCAAAGTTTCCATTAAACTTGTATATTTTGTGAATCAGCAGCTCCCTAATTGATGTAAATTGCTTCTTATTTTCTCTACTGATTCCCAAGCAAAATTTCATAGTAGATATCTAAGTATATTCTACTGAGCACGATCTAAAACCACATAGCCTTTCACAGCAAAAAGCAAACTAAGCTTACTTATATTCAAGGCATTTTATATAGTTAAAAATTAAATACATGATGTATTGAATAAAGTAAAATAAAAAACAACATTTTTCCTTGATCCATTTAATCTGAACATCTACTTATAAATTACACTACAGTATATTTTGCCAAACCTAGGTATGATCTTGTCCTCATAAAGCTTATGACCCAGTTTAATAGATAGACATCATTCATATTATTCCATAGTCAAACCATAACTGCTACAAAAGAGAGCTACAGAATGCTGTGAGAGTATTGGAATTTAACTTGGTCAAGGTCAGAGACTGCTCCCCTGAAGAAGTGACACGAGAGCCTCTCTGAAGAATAATTAAATGTCCCCAGAGGCAAAAAAGAAAAAAAAAAACACAGATAAAACCACTCTATGGAGGAAGGAGGTAAGATGGCCAAATGAAGTCATATTTTGACAGAGGTTCCCATCCATCCAGAGGGAGAGATAAAGGACAGAATGAACTCAAGGAAGGTGAAGGTCAGAAGCTGAGCCAAGAAGGAGAATTGAGGAATACACATCATCCCTGCTGAGGCAAGCTGCAACTCCAAGGAAACAAACTATAAGTACAAAACCCATGGCCAAGAAGATAAGAAACTCCTCCCCCAAGAGAGTGGCTCCCCACTACAAGTCAGCAGCATTCAAAAGACCTCTTACTCTACCCCACAGGAAAGAAACACTAAACACCAGGACTCCTTCCCCAGAGAGGTCTCACCTGTGAGCCTAGGCATTCTTCTGCCTGGCATAAAATTGAACAAATATTTCCCCATAATTCTGAACTCTCAGTCCACCCCTCACCCCTCTCCTGGAGGTATGAAAGCCTGTCTCCTGCAGAGCCCAGAGTATTTGGCAATTCCTCAAGAGGTCTGGGCATGCTGTGGGCTGCTGCATGACTGTGATGAAACACTGGCTCAAGTGGAAGTAGGGGGATGTGGGGAGAAGGAGTCAAGTGGGAGAGGGAGTGGTATAGCCCTGCAACAGTATGCAATAGTGGTGGTGGGGCTCACCCCTCCCCCAGGGTTAGATTTTAGAGAAACACTTCCCATTTCTGTTGACAATCAGAGGGTGCCAGGCCTCAACCTCAGGTAGTGCTGGTGCAGAGCATAGCTGGGACAGAGATGCAGACTCTGGGAGAGAGAAATTCACTCTGCAGCGGTACCTCCAATAGATGGCAGTGATCACACCCTAGGACTGACTCTGGTAGTGTACTTCCCAGATGCCATTGAGTACTGGAGGGAGCTGGGTTTCAGCTCCATGAGGTGGTCCCAATGGCAAAGTGTAGCATAGGAGGAGGCACTGACTACCCTTTGACTCTCACAAGCACACTTCCATGGCATCTTTGCTTACTGAAATGAGCTGAACCACAGCATTGCAGGGTTACTAGTGGTGGGGTGAGGCTATAGAATAAGGCAGGGAAGGAGGTACTGACACTCTTGGTCTGACTCTTTGGATGTGTGGGCTTTCCTGACCCCATTGATCCCCAGTGGGAGCCACACTCCAGCCGCTCTGGTTTCCGGGACAGAGCTGCCTGTGAATCCCTACCATCAGGCTGCTGGACAGCATTAGAACTCTCCAGTTAAGCACCGATTGTGCTGCGTGGGCCAACTGGATTGGAACTCTTAACCTGAGCTTTCCAACTAGGGACCATCAAATATTGAGCTGTGGTTCTGATTCTCCTCCTGCAGTTGTCACTCAAGGTGTCTCAGCTCCTTGTATCTCCCCCCAACTGAAATTTCAGCCTAATTCCTCAACTCAGTAGGATTGGATAGAGACGGTCTGACTACAAGACAGAGCCAGCTAGCCCTATCACACCAATCAGGTCCTCAGAGTCTCTGACTGTAGGTCTGAAAGGGACCTTTGTAAAGCTGTAGGGGAAAGCCACAATCATTAGTCCCAGATCTTTGGTAAAGGTCTGGTTAACTACAATTCCTGAAACCCTTAATCCAATTTTACCCTCCCAGTTGTAATACCCAAACTGCAGAAAATAATCACGATACAGAACCAGAGGAAGAACTCTGGCAACATGAATAATCAGAGTAGATCAACTTGACCAAGGAATGACAAAGGAGATACATCAGAAGATGCCATTCATAAAAATTGGCTGAAATGTCAGAAATAGAATTCAGAATATGGATGGCAAAAAAGATGAATAAAATGAAGGAAAAGATGGAAATTGAAATCCAAAGAGTTGTGCAAAAGTTGTCTCAAGAAATGAATGAATGAATCCAAAGACAAAATCACCAAAGATATAGACATAATTAGAAAGGAGATAGCAGAGCTAAAGGAAATGAAAAAGTTATTCAAGGAGCTCAAAAACACAGTAGAAACTTTCAGTAATAGAGTTGAACAGGCAGAAGAAAGGATCTCTGAAAAAGAAGACAAAGCTTTTGAATGTTCTCGAACACTCAAAGAGGCAGACAAATGGAGAGCTAAAACTGATTATTCCCTGAGAGAGTTGTGGGATCACTCCAAAATATCAAACATTCATCTTATAGGAATTCCTGAAGGAGAAGAGTATGGTCCTAAAGGTACAGATGCTCTACCCCAAGAGATTATGGAGGAGAATTTCCTAAGCATTGCAAGGGATACAAAAATATAGATAGTAGACAGTTTCAGAACCCCAGCAATACTCAATCCAAATAAAGCATCTCCTAGACACATTGTGATTAACTTTGACAAAGCTAAGATGAAGAAGAAAATTCTGCAAGCAGCCAGACATAAGAAATGCATTACCTACAAAGGGAGAAATATTAGAATGACTTCAGATCTCTCAGCTGAAACCTTTCAAGCCATCAAGCCATAAGAGGATGGTCATCAAGCTTCAATCTCCTAAAACAAAACAACTTTCAGCCCAGGATCCTATGCCCACCTATACTGAGTTTCACTTGTGATGGACAAAACAAATACTTTACATACACATATTGAAGAAATTTGCCATAACTAAACCAGCTCTCTAACATATTCTTAGACACATCCTACATAATCATCAGCACAATGGTCTACCACCAAAGTAAACTCACTCAGAAAGTTTTGAGCAAAACTTAACTTCCACAGTGGTGAAAGGATTAAAAATATCCATTGGACATTTGAAAAACATGACACAATCATGCTTATTAATTATCTCAATTAATGTGAATGGTTCGAATTGTCCTCTAAACAGGCACAGGTTGATGACTGCATACATAAACTCCGACAAGATATCTGTTGCATACAGGAGTCTTATCTTACCTTAAAGGATAAAAATAGACTCAGGGTGAAGGGATGGACACCTATAACACAGGCAAATGAAAATCAGAAAAAAGCAGGGGTTGCAACATTATTTGCAGATACAATAGGTTTTAAACCAACAAAGATAAGGATGGTCACTACATATTTATCAAGGGAAACACTCAACATGAAGAGATTTTGATAATTAACATTTATGCACCCTACCAAAATGCTCCTCAATTTATAAAGCAAACACTGACAGATATGAACAACTTGATATCTTCCAGAACTTATGATATTTGGATATTTTAACACCACTTTGGCAGTTTTGGATAGCTCCTGCAAGAAGACACTAAATAAAGAAATATTGGACTTAAACTTGACCCTGGAACAAATGGACTTAACAGACATCTACAGAACATTTTATCCTAACAAAAATGAACACACATTCTTCTCATCAGCACATAGATCATCCTCCAAAATGGATCATATCTTAGGACAAAAGTCTAACTTCAGCAAATTTAAAAGAATAAAAATTATTCCTTTTATCTTCTTGGACCATCATGGAATAAAAGTTGAACTCAACAGCATCAGAAATTTTCATACTCAAACAAGTGAGGGAAACCAAATAACCTTAGGCTGAATGATATTTGGGCCAAAGATGAGATTAAGAACAAAATTGTCAAATTTTTAGAACAAAATGATAAAGAAGACACAAATTATCAAAACCTATGGGATACTGCAAAGGCAATCCTATGAGAGAAATTTATAGCATTAGAAGCCTTCATCAAGAAAAAAGAAAGAGAGGAAGCCAACAACTTAATGAAACATCTCAAGCAACTGGAAAAGGAAGAACATTCCAACCCCAAATACAGCAGAAGAAAAGAAATAACCAAAATCATGGCAGAATTAAAAGAAATTGAAAACAAAAGAATCATTCAGAAGAATGAAATCATTCAATGAAACATAAATAAATCATTCAATGAAACAAAAGTTGGTTTTTGGAGATTAATAAAATTGATAAACCTTTGGCTAACCTAAACAGAAACAGAAAAGTAAAATCTCTAATACTGACAATCAAAAATGAAAAAGGAGAAATAACAACAGACACCTCAGAAATCAAAAAAATTCTCAATGATTACTACAAAAAAACTCCATTCTCAGAAATATAAAAATCTGGTGGAAATGGACCAATACCTGGAAGCATCCCACCTTCCTACACTCAGACAGAATTAAACATTCTGAATAGACCTATATCAAGCACTGAAATAGCATCAACTATACGAAATCTCCCAAAAAAGAAAACTCCAGGACCAGATGGCTTCAGATCAGAATTCTACCAAACCTTAAAAAAGGAAATAGTACTTATATTACATAACCTCTTCCAAAACATAGACAAAGAAGGAATACTTCCCAACTCATTCTATGAAACAAATATCACCCTGATCCCCCAAACCAGGAAAGCATTCAACAAAGAAAGAAAACTATAGACCAATATCATTAATGAATATCAACACTAAAATATTTGATAAGATCTTAGCAAACAGAATTTGGCAATATCAAAAAAAGTATATACCATATAGTTTTATCCCATGGTTACAAGGTTGGTTCAACATATGTAAATCTATAAATATAATACATCATATAAACAAAATAAAAAACAAAGACCATATGATTCTCTCAATTGATGCAAAAAAATCTTTTTGTAATATCTAGCATCCTTTAATGATCAGAATACTTAAGAAAATAGGCTTCGAAGGGTCATTTCTTAAACTGATAGAGACCATCCACAGAAAACCCAAAGCCATTACCATAGTGCATGGAGTAAAATTGAAAACATTTCCACTAGGATCTGGAACTAGGCAAGGATTTCCATTGTCTCCACTGCTATTCAACATAGTAATGGAAATCTTAGCCATTGCAATCAGGCAAGAGAAGAAAATCAAAATCCAAAAGGGTATGAGGCTATCCAAATAGGGTCAAAGGAGATCAAACTCTCACACTTTGCAGATGATTTGTTCCTATATCTGGAAAACCCCAGAGACTCAACTATAAAAATCTTAGAAGTGATCAAGGAATACAGCAGCATCTCAAGATACAAAATCAATACTTACAAATCAGTAGCTTTTATATATGCCAACAACAGTCATGCTGAAAATATAGTCAAGGACTCTATTCCTTTAACAGTAGTGCCAAAGAAGACAAAATATCTGGGAATTTACCTAACAAAGAACATTAAAGATCTCTTTACAGAGAGTTATGAAACTCTGAGAAAAGAAATAGCTGAAGATGTTAACAAATATAAAAACAAACTATACCAATGGCTGGGAAGAATCAACATTGTTAAAATGTCCAAACTACCCAAAGCAATCTACAGATTTAATGCAATCCCTATTAAAGCACTATTGTCATACTTTAAATATCTTCAAAAAATAATACTTCATATTGTATGGAATTAGAAAATACCTCAAATAGCCAATATATTACTCAGAAATAAAAATAATTCAGAAGCTATTATGTTATGAGACATTAGGCTATATTATAAATCTATAGTGATCAAAACAGTTTGGTACTAGCACAAAAATAGAGAGGTAGATGTATGGAACAGAATAGAGAACAAAGCGTTGAACCCAGCCACTTATCATTATTTGGTCTTTGATAAGCCTATCAAAAACCATTGGGAGAAAAATTCCCTAATTTACAAATGGTGTTGGGTTAATTAGCTGGCGACCTGTAGACAACTGAAACTGGACCCTTACCTTTCACCATTAACAAAAATTGATTCTCACTGGATAAAAGATTTAAATTTAAGACATGAAACTATAGAAATACTGTAAGAGAGTACTTGAAGAAATCAACCTGGGAGAATCTTTTATGAGGAGGACCCACCTGGCAACTGGAGCATCACCAAAAATATATTACTGAGATTGGATCAAACTAAAAAGCTTTTGCATAGACAAAAGTATAGTAAATAAAGCTAATAGCCTTCAGAACGAGAGAAGATTTTTGCACGTTATGCTTCCGACAAAGATCTGATAACTAGAATCCATAGAGAATTCAAATTTATCAATAAGAACAGAACAAATAATCCCATTTCTATGTGGCAAGAGACTTGAACAGAACCTTCTCTGAAGAAGATAGATGCATGGCCTATAAACACATGAAAAATACTCATAGTCTTTAATCATCAGAGAAATGCAAATTAAAACCACTTTGAGATATCATCTAACTTTAGTAAGATTAGCCCACATAATAAAATCCTGAAACTACAGGCATTGGCCTGGATGCTGAAAGAAGGGAACACTTTTACACTGCTGGTAGGAATGCAAGCTAAATCAGCCTTTTTGTAAAGAAATTTGGAAAACATTCAAAGAACTAAAAGTAGACCTACCACTCAATCCAGCAATTGGTCTACTAGGTATATAACCAGATAATCAAAAATAATTTTACAACAAAGACATTTGCACCAGAATGTTTACTGAAGCCCAATTCATAATTGTTATGTCATGGAAAAAGTCCAAGTACCCATTGACTCATGAATGGATTAACAAATGTGGTATATGTACACCATGGAATATTATGCAGTAATAAAAAAGATGGAGACTTCACATATTTTATGTTTACCTGGATGGAGCTGGAACATATTTTTCTTAGTACAGTATCTCAAAAATGGAAGAATAAGTATCCAATGTATTCAATACTACTATGGCATCAATATATGATCACCTACACATTCATACAAATGGTAAAACAACTATAGTCCAGAAAGAAGGAGGGAAAAGGAAGGAGAGGGGAGGGGAGGGAAAATGAGAGAGGGTGTTTGGTGGGACCTCACCTAATGTGCATAATGCAATGGTATATTTCATAACTATTAACAATAGAATATAAATGTCTTACCACAACAAATAAGTAAGCAAGGTATGGTTATTTTAACCAGTTTGATGTAAGCACTCCACAATATATATGAAATGAGTACATTGTACTCCATAAATGCATTAATATACACAGTTATGATTTAATAAAGGAAAAAATAAAAAACTCTATGTATACAACATTGTAATTATAAAAGTATAAGAGACTAGAAGAGGTTTGTATGACTAGAACTGGGAAGCACACGATTTTTTTTTTCCTTTTTTTTTTTTTTATTGAATGTTAACTATGTACATTGATACTCTTCTGGGGTACAGTGTGGGGTTTTCACATGCAATCTGAAACACTTCCATCGAACTGGTCAACACAGCCTTCATGTCATTTTCTCAGTTATTGCTTTAAAATGTTCACATTCTACTCTTAGAAAGATTCACCTGTACCCCT
>CAUYTI010038795.1:0-10031 GCA_963575145.1 Galago senegalensis | reverse complement strand
AAAGCAATAACTGAGAAAATGACATGAAGGCTGTGTTGACCAGTTTGATGGAAGTATTTCAGAATGCATGTGAAAACCCCACACTGTACCCCAGAAGAGTATCAATGTACATAGTTAACATTCAATTTAAAAAAAAAAAAGGTAGGGAACATTTTTCTGCCTCTTGAAAAAAAAAAAAAGAAAAACAGACTGAATATATATTCAGAAAAATGATCTCAAAATTTAAAAAAAAAAATTTTTTTTTTTTTTTTTGAGACAGAATCTCACCTTGTCACCCTTGTACAGTGCTGTGCCATAACAGCTCATAGCAACCTCAACCTCTTAGGCTTAAGCAATTCTCGTACCTCTGCCTCCCAAGTAGCCATCAAAAAACATTTGCCTATAGTCCTCACCACAATGCCCAGCTATTTTTTAGAGACAGGGTTTCGCTCTTGCTCAGTCTGGTCTGGAACACATGAGTTTAGGCAATCCACCTGCCTCGGCCTCCCTTAGTGCTGGGATTACAGATGTGAGCCATTGCACCCAGCCTGATCTTAAACGTTTTAAAAACTAAGACCCTCATGTGTACCAAGTGATAATTTTTAGGAATCTTTTAGTAAGGAGTCCAAGATTTGACTACAGTCTGCTTCCACTGAAATCATATGTATCTTCTAAAAATATCAAATCTTAATACATTTTTAAAAAGTAGTATTTTGGGTACAAAATAATAAAGAAAAATCTCCCTCCTAAGGGTGACTCAAAAGAAAAATGGTATGCTACCAACTCTCAGCCAACCATTTTTCTTCTCTAAAGGCACACATTTTGCTGATTTCTTCTATATTCTTAAAGAGATAACAATATATATTTCAAACACAAATGGTAAAATTCTGTTTATACTTTTGTACTCTTGTAGTGCTTAGAAACATTCTATATTGGTAAATATAGAATGTTACCTCATTCTTTTTGAGATCCACACAGTCCCCTCTATGATAATACCATGGTTTATCTGTTCTATGTTGATGGACATTTAGGTTGTTTTCATTGTTTTGTAGTTACAAACAATATTATAGAGAATATCTTTGTATGTACATTACTTCATATATGTTGGATAAGTACCAATGTATATGAAATTTCTGGGTCAAAGGGTATTTATCTGTTTTCATTCTAAAATGTGTTATACTTAAAGAAGAGGATATGAAATAAAATAAAAATCTGTGTACCTACCACTAAGATTAAGAACTGCAACATTTCGGCTCGGTGCCTGTGACTCAAGTGGCTAAGGCGCCAGCCACATACACCTAAGGTGGCAGGTTCAAATCCAGCCTGGACCCGCCAAACAACAGTGATGGCTGCAACCAAAAAATAGCCAGGCATTGTGGCGGGCGCCTGTGGTCCCAGCTACTTGGGAAGCTGAGGCAGGAGACTTGCTTGAGCCCAGGAGTTGGAGGTTGCTGTGAGCACGATGCCATGGCACTCTACCCAGGGGGATAGCTTGAGGCTCTGTCTCAAAAAAAAAAAAAAAAAAAAAAAAAAAGAACTGCAACATTTGTATAAGCTACTTGTATGTCCCTGCCTAACAACATCCTTTCTACTCACCTTAACACTTATTGTTTGGATGTATTATTTTGGTATTCTTCACAGTTTTAACCTCTAGTGTATGTGTTCCTACACTATGTAATTTTGTGAAACAGATTAGCAAGCATGTGCCTAGTAGATCAAAGAAAAAGGGCCATATGGCCACTATTAGAAGATTTATCTCTAAACCTTACCTATATTTATAAATCCTCATCTGAGGACATCAATGGGAAATTGAGCGATCATATGTCTCAGAACAGTCAAAACAATGTCTTACTACAGTAATGTTCATGTAGTGCTGGAATAGGCAACAGAAGGGAGTGGCAACTCCATTCACTTGGTGGAGTGCCATGGCATTATAGCTCCCAGCAACCTCAGACCCTAGGGTAACTGATGTTCTTGCCTCAGCCTCCCAAGTAGCTGGGACTACAGGCACCTGCCACAGCGCCTGGCTGTTTCCTTATTGCAATTTAGTTTGGGCCCTTTCAGCTGGCCTGGGCCGGGCTTAAACCTGCCAGCCTCAGTGCATGTGGCTGGCGCCATAGCCACTGTGCTACAGGCACCGAGCCTAAAGATTTTTCTTTAACATTGATTCTCAGAGTTGAATTGTAGATGTGCCTTATCCTTTCTTTGTGTAATGAAGTCTAGATTTGGCTGAGCTTCCTAGGTCTGTGGAAAAGCTAACAATTTCATCATTTTTTTTCTTTTCCTTATTTTCTTAGCCTATAATTAAATGTTTCTAGGCTATTCATATCTCATAGATTACTGAGGCATTCCCTTCCTCCCTCATTCCCTTCCTTCCTTCTTTTTTTTGTTGGTGGGGGTTGGGTGTTGATTTTTCTCTTGTGCCAAATCGGTATGAAACAGATTATAAATTATGAGTTTGCCCTTGACTTGAACTTATCTTTTCTGAGGATTACTAGTCACTACAATTTCATTTGAGTTCCATCTTGCAATTATGTTGGTATGATTTTCTACCTTTGTTTTCTCTTGTTAGTTTATGTCTGTAAAATTTTTAAAATGTGTTTCTTTGTAGCTTTTAAGGGTAAAAATTAGATGGGTAATATTTATAATCCAAGAACTTTTAAGATTTATTTTCTTTTGTTGTTTTGAAACATTTGTACATTAAAATTTTAATTTTTTAAAAGGTAGGAATTCTTTCTAGAACTGTTATGGAATCAGTAATTTTTTTTAAAAATAGTTTGTGGTTCATTGAGTGTATAAAGAATTAGGTTACACTGGTTGCATTTGTTAGGTAAAGTACCTCTTATAATTGTGTCCCACCCCCAAGAGGTGTGCCATACACTGTAACCTCCCCTCATCCCTCTTTTCACCTATCCCCCCATATTAGATCATCTACTGTCTTCATATTAGAATTGAGTACATTGGATTCTTCTCCATTTTTGTGATGCTTTATTAAGAAGAATGCATTCCAACTTAATCCAGGTTAATACAAAAGATGTCAAGTCTCCATCTTTTGTAATGGCTGAATAGTATTCTATGGTATACATATATTACGGCATATTAATCCATTCCTGAGTTGGTGGGCATTTAGGTTGTTTTCACATTTTGATGATTGTAAATTGAGCTGTGATAAACAGTCTCAAAATGATTATGACAAAATGATTTTCTTTCTTCTGGATAGCTGCCTCGTAGTGGGATTGCAGAAACAAATGGGAGGTCTAATTGGAGTTCTTTGAGGATTCTCCATAACTTCCTTCTTAAAAGGTTGTATTAGCTCAGCACCCATTGCTCAGTGGTTAGGGCACTGGCCACATGCACTGGGGCTTGTGGGTTCAAACCCGACCCCGGGTGTGCTAAACAACAACAAAAAGGTTATATCAGTTTGCAGTCCTACCAGCACTGTAAAAGTGTTTCCTTCTCTCCACATCCATGCCAGCATCTGCAGCATTGAGACTTTGTGATCTGGGCCATTCTCGCTGGGGTTAGGGGGTATTTCAGGGTGGCTTTGATTTGCATTTCTCTGATGATTAGGGATGATGAGAATTTTTTCTTATGTTTGTTGGCCATTCATCTGTCATCCTTAGAGAAGGTTCTATTCATGTCTCTTGCCCAGTGATATGTGTGATTGTTGAGTCTTTTTTTTGTTGATTATTTTGAGTTCTCTGTAGATTCTAGTTATCCAGCTTTTGTCCTATTCATAAAATGCAAATATCTTTTCCCTTTCTGAAGGTTGTCTGTTTGCTTTAGTTGTTGTTTTCTTAGCTATACAGAAGCTTTTCAGTTTAATTAAATCCTATTTGTTTATTCTTGTTGTTGCAATTGCCACGGAAGTCTTCTTTGTAAAATCTTTTACCAAACCTATATCTTCAAGTGTTTGCCCCACACTTTCTTCTAGGATTTTTATTGTTTCATGCCTTGGATTTAAGTCTTATCCATCTTGACTCAATTTTTGTAAGTGGTGAGAGGTGTGGGTCCAGTTTCAGTCTTTTACATGTGGTTGTCCAGTTCTCCCAGCACCATTTATTGAATAGGGATTGTTTTCCCCAGAGTATGTTCTTGTTTGGTTTATCAAAGATCAGGTGGTTGTACAATGTTGGTTTCATCTCATGGTTTTCTTTTTGGTTTCAAATGTCAATGTCTTCTATTTTTATGCCGATACAATACTGTTTTGATCACTGTGGCCTTGTAGTATAGCCTGAAGTCTGGTAGGGTGATGTCCCAGGCTGTATTTCTATTACTAAGAATTGCCTCAGCTATGCAGGGTTTTTTCTGGTTCCATACAAAATGAAAAATCATTTTTTTTCTTATCTTGAAAGAATGATATTGGTATTTTAATGGGGATTGCATTGAATCTGTAGATTGCCTCGGGAACCATAGACATTTTAGCACTATTTATTCTTGCTAGCCATGAACATAGTATGTTCTTCCATTTGTTAATATCTTCTGCTATTTCTTTTCTTAGGGTTTTGTAATTTTCCTTGTAGAGGTCCTTCACCTCTTCTGTTAGGTGTATTCCTAGATATTTCATTTTTTTTTAAGCTACTGTGAAGGGAATTATATCCTTAATTAGCTTCTCATCTTAGCTGTTATTGGCATATACAAAGGCTACTGATTTGTGGACATTGGTTTTATATCCTGAGACATTACTGTTATTTATTGATCACTTCCAGTCTTGTGGTTGAGTCTTTGGTGTTCTCTAAGTATAAGATCATATCATCAGCAAAGAGCAAGAGTTTGACCTCCTCTGCCCTTGTTTGAATGCCTTTTATTTCTTTCTCTTGCTTGATTGTATTAGTTAGAACTATAGTAGTGGCAATAGCAGACAACCTTGTCGGTTTCCAGTTCTAAGGGAAAAGCTTTCAGTTTTACTCCATTCATAATATTAGCTGTGGGTTTCTTGTGGATGGCTTCGATAAGATTCAAAATATGCCACTTATGCCTATATTCTTAAGTGTTGTAATTACAAAAGGATGCTGAATTTTATCGAATTTTTTTTTTTTTTGCATCTGTTGAGAGGGTCATGTGGTCTTTGTTCTGCTTCTGTTAATATGGTGAATTACATTTATGGACTTGTATCTGTTAAACCAGCCTTGCATCCCCGTAACATGTTGTTATTGTCTGTCCAGAGTGGCATAACAAAATGCCATAAACTGAGTAGCTTATAAATAACAGAGATTTATTTCCCATACTCTGGAGGCTCAAAAATCCAAGATTAAGGTGCCAGCAGATTCAGTATCTAGTGACAGCCTGCTTTTTTATAGATGGTGCCTTCTTCCTCTGTCTTCACATGGTAGAAAGGGCAGGTAAGCTCTTTTGCTCCTCTTTTGTAATGGTACCAATCCCAGTGATCAGGGCTCTGCCCTCCTGATCTACTAACTTTTGAAAGGCTTCACTTAAAAATACCATCATTTTGGTGGTTAGGATTTAATATGCAGATTTTTGGGTACATTAATATTCAGACCATAGTATATGTCATATACATAAGCTATAGGCCTATCTCGCATAAAATAGAGGCCAAAATTCTGAATAACTTACTAGATAGCATCTCAGTTCTCCTTTCAGATAATCACGCATGCTTAATTAGAGTACCTAGCAAATTAGAAAGGCAAACACTATATTATCTTGGCAATCTCTCTCATGAAGATGGGTGTTTTATCTTCATATTGCAGAGGCTAATAACTATATTGTATTTAATTATTTCAGTAAGTTAAACATTTAATTAAAAAATCTACTAGTTACATAAAATTTAATGCAGAGTTTATTGTCCATTCAGTAGCCAAAGTTTTTCTTAATGTGAACACTCTTGCTTTATAAGCATTCATATTTCTTCTAGTTTTGTATTGTATAAAATGATTTGAATAAAACAAATGAAGTATAAATATATAGATACTGGAATAGAGTAACTCAATTAGTGGGTAATATGAATAGGATATTAAAGAAGTCAAGTGCAGGGAAGGAGGGCGGGGGAAGGTGTGCCCCCCCCCCCAATGGGTGCACTGTTGAGGGGTGTGGCACACCTCTTGGGGGCAGGACACTACCTAAAAAATGCGAACATTGTAACCTAATTCTTTGTACCCTCAAATTAACCTGAAACAATAAAAACGAATTTAAAAAGAAGTTAAGTTCACAATAGCAATTTTAAAATGTTAGGATAATCTTCATGTGAAGTCTTGAGAATAAGACTTTTTAAGATAAATGAACAGCTGAATAAATTGAGATACCTCGCATGCCTGTACTAAATGTTGTAGAGATGTCAAGGAGATTTATTTTTAACGGGTTCTACCTAAAAACCCAATGTAATTTTTGTGTAAAGTTTGATGAAATTACTCTGAAGTTGTATGAATAAACTAAGAATGCACTAAGTGGTATTAGGGGGGAAACTTCGAAGAATAATGGAGGAATTTCTATACTAGCTATTAAAGATTTAAACTACAATGAATATGATTTTGGTGGAGGAATAGTTAGATAAATACTATAAAGTGGATAACTGAGAAATAGTCACATACTAACTTAGGACTTTTTCAATTTGGATGTGTTCAAGAAAGGATTTAGCCAGGTAACTAAAGAGTAGTTAGTGGAGTAGGAGAAATGGTGAGAAATGAACCTGAAGGTGTAGACAGCAAAAGGTATACTCTACACATTCTATTAATAGAATTAAAGTGCTTCAATCTATTGAGTTTATTGAATTTTAGATCGGGAGAGTTGTAGCTGGTTTTTTCCATATCAATTTTTTTGTTGTTTTACACTATAGTATGTGTTTTATTTTGTTAGATAATAACAAGGGGGAAAGGACTCAGTGGTTCTTAATACTTGCTAGTTTCTTATAAACTAAGGCATTTAAAAATCTGAATCCTCTGCATGTATTGCTGGGAGAAATGGAGTAAATGCAGCAGTATGTTCTTGGAAAGCTTTTTTTTTTTTGAAACGGTGTGCAGGCATGTGTGTTCTCTATCTCTGTCTCTCTGGTCCAAGCAAGAGTATAATCAGTGTTAACTCCCTGTACTGCAGCTTTGCAAACTTGGACTCCTGTTCTCAAACAATTCTTCTGCATCAGCCTTTCTAGTCTATGATGCTAATTTTTAAATTTTTTATAGAAATGAGGTTTTGCTTTATTGCTCAAGATGGTCTCAAACTCCTACCCTCAAGTGATCCTCCTGCCTCGGCCTCCCAAAGTGCTGGGATTGCAGGTGCAAGCCACCATGCCTGGCCTCCTATAGCATTTTAAACTTACGTTTTATATTGCTAAGTGAGTGGGAATTGATGGTAGAGTCTAATGCTAAGAGAGATCTTCTGTCTTATAATTTTTACTACTTAAGACAACAGAAAATATGCAGGATGCATACTTAGTACTGTCTTCACTTCTCTCAAGAATTATATTTAAACTTAACATATAGTGGACTTAATTGTTATACCAACATATTCTTGTTAGCAAATAAGTTAATTCTTATAAAAAAAGTTCACTTTAATTTTCTACTTATTTCAAGGAGGCCTCATGGGACCTGTGAGGATGATTTCTTCTGGACATGAGTTAACAACAGATTATGACGAAAAAGCACTTCATGAGCTTGGTTTTAAGGACATGCAGGTAAGTATATAAAGCATGGTTTGAGTTGTAATTATCTATTGACTATTATGGGCAATAGTTGAATAGTCAAAGGTCTAGTGAAAAATAGCTCTTTATTTTCTTATATTGAAATTTTAGATTATTTTAGACTTACTATGTTACCAAACCCAAAACTTCTATGTGTAAATTCTTTGTTTATTTTTTTCTATTTCTTCTCTTTTTATAGATGGTATTTGTATCTTTGGGTGCACCAAGAAGAGAACGGAAAGGGGAAGGTGTTCAGCTGCCTGCATCTTGCCTACCACCTCCTCAGAAGGACAACATTCCAATGCTTTTGCTTTTACAAGAACCTCATTTAACTACTCTTTTTGATTTATTAGAGATGCTTGCATCATTTAAACCACCCTCAGGAAAAGTGGCAGTGGATGATAGTGAGGTAACTATGTTAGGTTTCATTTTCACAAGTCTTATTTTGTCTTTTTGGTGAGAGGATATAATAATTATAATAAAATTACAGATTATAAAATGTCATAAAATATTTAATAGAATTAAATTTTCTCAGTAATCTTTTAAAAGCAATAAAATTTAGGGATCTATTCATTTATTCATTAACTGAACATCTTATGTGATCCAGGCATACTGTTTTAATCAAAGTAATGTTTTCTCAGAGTAATTAAATGGGGCATAATTTTAGCCTTCACTGAATCCAGGGAGGGAGTCAGATAATTGACATGCCAAACATAAATAGTTTAAGGTAACTAATATGTAAATGAGTTTCAGGTACTAAAACCGAAATATGACATTTTTGATGAAACATGAAATCCATTTTTTAGATGTATGTAGACCCATTCATTTGTATATTATTCGATCTGGAATGGCTTCTGTGGGGAGAAACTCTGCTCTCTGAGTGGAGTCTATAATCAGACCTGGAAAGATAAAAAGACAGGTAAATGAGGAGGGTGAAGAATTATCTGGATAAAGTATTCTAATTCTGAAGCCCTAAATGTAAGTTAGGCAGGTCGAGGAATGGTTAGAGAGCTAGTAGGTAGAAAATGCAGAGGGGTAGGAGAATAGAATAAGGAATGAAATTAGAAGGGTAGGCAGAGTGAAATGATGTTAAGTCTTGGCTGGGTAAAGTGGTTCTCACCTGTAATCCTAGCACTCTAGGAGGCCAAGGAGGCGAGATTGCTAGAGCTTACAATTTCAAGATTAGCCTGAGCAAGAGCGAGACCTATTGCTATTAAAAACAGAAAGATTAGCCAGGCATTGTAGCACATGCCTGTAGTCCCAGCTACTTGGGAGGCTGAGGCAAGAGGATCATTTGCATCCAAGAGTTTGAGGTTGCTGTGAACTGTGACCCCACAGCACTGTAGCCTGGCAACAGAGTGAGACTATGTCTCAAAATAATAATAATAATAAAAATAATAATGTAAGCCTTATGGGTCATTCTGTTCTCTTTTTACTCAGAATAAAGTGGACAACATTAAAGGATTTTAAATAGGGATATACACATTCCAATTTTTGTTTTCTCTGTATGTGTGAGAAAAGTAAGTAAAGAACCCTATATCACTTGATGGTGGATTGGGTTTGAGGAGTGGTGAATAAGAGAGTTCAGGAAGAAGGAATACAGATGGCAGTAGGTTTTTTGGCTTGAGCAGCTGGTTGGAGGTTGGATTCCATTTGAGATGAAGAAGGATGGATGCCTAAGGGACATGGAGTGGAGATGTCAGTTACTTGCATATATAAGTTTGGAGCTGAGAGAAAGGGTTTGGTCTAGAAAAGCCAGTTCGTAAGTTATCTATTGCTATAAAGATGGTATTTAAAGTCGGGTATGTAATCTCTGAGTCATTGCAACCTGCTGACTATTTTTTTAAAAATGCCTTAAAATGCATTTTATCACATAGTATCCTGAAATCTTAGCCATGTATTTGTGTATCTTATCTACTGAGTCACAATTTTGTGATTGAATGGCAAATAGAATGGTGGTGCTTTGATAGTTTTCCCTATGTTAGCTTACTGTTATTTTCTTTCCTCCCCAAGACTGTTGGGTGACTTCTTCCCATGTTTCCATGGTTTGCTTTGATCATATATGGAGTGGTGGCTGCTATTGAACCCTTTGCTCTTCATACCTGGGTTTCTCTTACAGCATATTCTTAAATTCTCTGGAAATCTCCATTTTGTTCAAGAAGAAGAGTCAATAATAGGTGCCCATGACCCTTTATTTCCCACTTTTATTTCATGCTGTAAATATTTACAGACCTTTTGTTTCATGTTAGTACTGTATAGGCAATTTATTTTTTTTTTTTATTTTTTTTTTTTTGAGACAGAGCCTCAAGCTGTCCCCCTGGGTAGAGTGCCATGGCATTACAGCTCACAGCAACCTCCAACTCCTGGGCTCAAGAGAGTCTCTTGCCTCTGCCTCCCAAGTAGCTGGGACCACAGGTGCCTG
>CAUYTI010038794.1:0-19877 GCA_963575145.1 Galago senegalensis | reverse complement strand
TGTGGTCCCAGCTACTTGGGAGGCGGAGGCAAGAGACTCGCTTGAGCCCAGGAGTTGGAGGTTGCTGTGAGCTGTAATGTCACGGCACTCTACCCAGGGGGACAGCTTGAGGCTCTGTCTCAAAAAAAAAAAAAAAAAAAGGGTATGCTCTATGTTAAGAAAGGTTTAGAGACAGTGTTGGCAAGGAGCCAAGGGTATTAGATTGCTTATGATGCAGGCCTGTCCAACCCTTTTTTAAAATTCTCTGCCTTACATTGGAAGAGTAAGAGTTGCCTTACATTAAATACACAAACACTTCAGGACAGGTGATTAGCAGAGAACAAACAAACAAAAAAAATATTTTTTGTGATATACACACTACAGATAAGAAACTAAAAGTCCTCACAAGGGTGGGCCCTGTGGCTCAGTGAATAGGGCACTGGCCCCATATACCGAGGGTGGCGGGTTTGAACCCAGCTCTGGCCAAAATGCAACAAAAAATAGCCGGGCACTATGGCAGGGTGCCTGTAGTCCCAGCTACTCAGGAGGCTGAGGCAAGAGTTGCCTAAGCCCAAGAGCTGGAGCTGTGAGCTGCTGCACTCTACTGAGGGTGACAAAGTGAGACTCTGTCTCTAAAAAAAATAAAAAATAAAAGTCCTCACAAAATCAGCCTGTGGAAGTCGAAAGGTCACCCATAACAAAGAAGCTCGGCCAACTTTTAAGTATCTTGCCAGAATTCATATATATGTAAAAAATCTCTTTATAACTACAAGCCTGGAACCTAATTCCATTTTATTCAGAAACCTAAGATTATTTAGTGCAATTTTAATATTCACTAACTTGTACAAGAAGCAACTACCACATAAACAGAAGAAATATAGAATTTTCATTATTTGTGGTAGTTATGTTCTGTAACACAGAATTAGCAAGATACTAAACCACTGCTCCCAGGGAGAATATACGAAAGTAAATACACCTCTATCACATAAATTATAATCTTAAATCCTAAAACCAACTCATCCTAATATATTCTATTTTCTTTATTTTATAAAAGAGAAAACAGAGTTCAGAAGTGTTAAGTTACTTCCCTAAGGCTGCCTCACTAAGAGGTGCCAGAGCTATTCTTGTCCAGCCCACCCAGAAACTGGAGTTTCTTATGCATCAGTGCACTGCCCCCCTCACCTCGCCCACCTCTGTAGGAGGGCTGGAATGGGAAGGCAGAGCCTCATTTTCTTCAACTTCAGATGGGAATGTGCTGATCTGACAAGGTAAGTCTTTTGGTGAAAATGCCTATCTGACAACGTAAATCTTTTGCTGAAAATGCCTAAGAAAGCACGCCCTGTATTGATTTGGGGGTTTACAAATAAATTTCAGCATGTAGGCAAGTTCACAAATGCAAACACCATGAGTAACACCAACTATACATACTGTTTTATCTGCAACCTTTAAAGGAAATGACCTGACTTACTGCTGACAGTATTTAAGATATTAATAATTTGCCCGTACCCTACCACTGTCTCATCTTGCTGATGAATCTATGTCCTGCATCTGACTATGCAGTTTGTTTTCAGCAGTTATCCTGCCCAAGGTCTACTTTTTTCTTTTTTTGTTAATGAGACAGGGGTTTCTCTCTGTCACCCAGGCTGAAATGCAGTGCCATGATCATAGCTCCCCACAACCTCAAACTCCTGAGCTCAATTTTCCTGTGTCAGCTTCCTAAGTAGCTAGGACTACAGGTGTATACCACCATGCCTGCCTAATTTTTAAATTGTTATTTTAAGGGATGGAGTCTTGCTATGTTGCTCAGGGTGGTCTTGAACTCCTGGCCTTAAGCAATCCTCCTGCTGCGGTCTCCCAAAGTTCTTAGATTATGAGTGTGAGCCACTATAGCCAACCCAAAGTCTACATTTTGGACTGTGTATTTTATTTTACTATCAGTTACATTTATTTCTTCTTTACATTACAACTAGGCCATTAAGAAAATACACGTGGGCTTGGTGCCTATAACTCATTGAGTAGGGCACCAGCCACATACACTGAAGCTGGTGGGTTTGAGCCTGGCCTGGGCCTGCTAAACGACAATGACAACTGCAACCAGAAAATAGTCAGGTGTTTAAGGCAGGCGCCTGCAGTCCCAGCTACTCTTAAGCCCAGAGTTTGAGGTTGCTGTGAGATGTGATGCCACAGCACTCTACTGAGGGCAACATAGATGCCATCTCAAAAAAAAAAAAAAAAAAAAATATATATATATATATACACACACACATGTGAAGTGTATTATCTATCCATTTCAAGTTAGTAAAATGGAAATCAGAAAATATTTATTAGAAAAAAGGGAAAAGCAGGTTTGATTGAGTTGTGAACTATCAAAGTACATAATGTCATAAACAAATAACAAGGCCTCTTCCTTCCCCGTGCTGTAGTCTCTAATTTCTTTGTCCTTTATAACTATGTTGATCAGAATTATAACACTCCTGAAGAACAGCAAGGATGGCAGGCACCCCTATCTTGATATTAAAGAAGTATTCTTCTAGACTTAATCTATTAACAGTTATGGCTAGAATAAAAGGTGAAATTTTATCAAAAGCCTTTTTGAGATCTATTGAAATAAAATCTTTTTTCCTTTGATCTAGACTGTGATGAATTATATATTAATTCATTTTCCCTAAATTAAGCTATTCTTTCAATCTCCACATAAACTTTATATGCTCATATAGTATTATTCTGTAAAGTACTGGTAGATTCTACATGGAGATATTTTACATAGAATTTCTTCTTCTACATATTAAGTGAGGTTGATCTAGAATAGCTTTTGTCTTGTCAGATTCCTATATAAGGATTATGCTTCCTTCACTAATTAACCAAGTATCTTCTTTTAATGCTCATGGAAACTATGTGTTTCTTGAAGATTTGATAAAACTCACCTGTAAAAACCACCTTGTGAAGGGATAGTTCTTTGATAACTTTTAATTCCTTCCATGGTAATTGGTCTATTCAGGCTTTCTTCTTCAGTCAATTTTGATAATTTATATTTGCCTATAAAATGATCCATTCCAATCAAGATGTTCAATTTATTAGCACAGAGTAAACCCAGAATTAAAATAAAAATCTCAGCATATGGTTATATTCCCATGTTTATTTCTAAATGTAAATGTTTACCTTTGCCAAAGGTTTACTGATGTTATTGGTCTTATTTTGTTTTTATATATTTTTTGAGACAGAGTCTTACTAAGTTGCTCTTGGTAGAGTGCCGTTAAGTCACAGCTCACAGCAACCTCAAACTCTTGGGCTTAAGCAATTCTCTTGCCTCAGCCTCCCAAGTAGCTGGGACTACAGGTACCCACCACTACGCCTGGCTTTTTTTTTTTATTGTAGTTGTCACTGTTGTTTGGCAGGCTGGGGCCAGGTTCAACCAGCCAGCTCCAGTGTATGTGGCTGGTGCCCTAGCTGCTGAACTACAGGTGCCAAGCCTTTATTGGTCTTTTTATCGATTTATCAATTCTATTTTTAATTCATTAGTTTCTACATTTACCTATTTCACTTTTCTTCTCATTCTTTTCCTACTCATTTTCTAGCAACTCAGGTTCAATGTCTAAATCATTTATTTCTATTCTATTTACTGAAATTAGTTAATTATTACTTTTCTTTGTATATAACTTTTGGCCCTCATCCTGTAAGTTTTTATATATATTCTTATTATGAATTATTAAATATTTTACAAATGCATTTTTAATTTCCATCTGAACCGAAGATTTATAATAATCTTTCACCCAGCCAGAGCTCTAATTTTAACAACTTGTTCTTTATTTCTAGTTTTTTTTTTTTTCCTGTGGAGACAGAGTTTCACTATGTTGCCCTTGGCATCACTGCTCACAGCAATCTGAAATTCTTGGGCTTCAGCAATTCTCTTGCCTCTGCCTCCCAACAGCTGGGACTATAGGCACCTGCCACAATACCGTGCTGTTTTTTTGTTATTGTTGTCATTGTTGTTTAGCAGGCCCTGGCCGGGTTCCAACTCACCAGCCTTGGTGCATGTGACCAGTGTCCTAACCACTGAACAATGGGCGCCAAGACTTTATTTCTAGTTTTATACTAAAATGGTATTAAATAATTGAAATCCAAAAGGCATGTTTTATGAAAACCAGTACCAGTTCTGTTTTGACAGTTAACTTACAGAAACATACTAAAGATAAATTTCAACAGAATTATATGCATGCATTTTTAAAGATTTTTAATTTTTTCTTCAGTCAAAGCTTTTATAAATGTACAGTGAGATATTTACTATGCAATAGCTATGCAAAGAAACAGTTAACACTAAACACAGGATAAATTTATTTAAATTTTAGCCCTAAGCCTGTAAAAATGGTGTTTGATTAAATAAGATCTAGAACTCAGCTCACCTGTAGTGACCTCAGCAGAATTTGCAAAAGAGAAAACCTTTTTACTTTCTTCCCAGGATGCCATAGTGAATTGACTCTTGTACTAACTTTAAAAATTTATTAAACACAGTATAAAACAAAATGTTGGTCAATCACCACAATATGAGGATAAAGGCCAAATGCTAACTACTACCCCCATTCCATCCCCAAGTCCAAAACACAACAGATACCTGATTCGGTCACTTGTCCCACTGTACCCCCAGCGGCTCTCTACTTGCTGAAACCTGTTAATACAACATTCCTTTCCTCTGAGGCAGCACCTCGGGCGGTCAATGTATTCAACTCTGGGTTTAGGATTTACAGTAAAATGAAGAAAGAGATTCACAACTTCACGATCTGACAAAATTCCAGACTGAGCAGGACCTATATAAATAAAAATACAAACCTCAGTGAAAGTAATTTGAATTCCTGACTTTTTATACTCCACTTAAAAATGTAAATTCAAATCTAGAAGATTTTCTAGAAGAAAAAAAATCTTAGCACTTAGTATTTATAATTTAGCATATATTTAAAGTTTTGATAAATCTATTTGAGGTTAACCTAAGAGAATATTAAGTGTTAAAATCATTAATAGGCAGCCTAGCTGATACTCTGAGATTAACAGAAACACCTCTGGAATTTTCTTTCTATCTTGAGTGCCCCAGTACCTTAGACTTCTTCTTTTTGTTTGTTTGTTTTGAGACAGAGTGTCACTATGTTGCCCTCAGTAGAGTGCTGTAGCATCATAGCTCACAGCAACCTCAAACTCTTGGGCTTAAGCAATTCTCTTGCCTCAGCCTCCCAAGTAGCTGGGACTACAGGCGTCTGCTACAATGCATGGCTATTTTGGGTTGCAGCTGTCATTGTTATTTAGCAGGTCTGGGCCAGGTTCGAACCTGCCAGCCTCAGTGTATGTGGCTGGCGTCCTACTGACTGAGCTACAGACACCAAGCCTATCTCAGACTTTTGTTAACCAGAAAGAGGAGATTCATTTCCTCTGGTGGGGAAATGCCTATGACAACAGCCGGAGCTATTGTTACCCCTTATTCATTCTCCCACTTGTTTGAGGCTATAATCTGAACAATGGAATATATTTAGAGGTGGAAATTGACAAGGGACAGTGCTTTATTTCTGGGGTTTGTAGGAAGTTAGCAGAGGGCAGGAGGTAAGGTTGGAAGAGCTATGAAAGTAGCATACTATACATGCTTGCAGTTTTCCATTCACTGTTTCTAAGAAGAGAAAAATTCTTATATACACTGTAAGAATTTATAGTAGACAAGTTTATACAAATTCAAACGTACTAGTAAAAATGCCTTAAGTTTATCCAAGAATAAATATAGTTCCTCATAGAAGATGCCAGGAGAGCCCTTCTATGGCCAGTAAAAGCAATCTAAGTAAGAGACTGCGGAACATTAAAGTGAATGAAACTATATGATACCAAAAGAAAAATGAGAACACAAACTCATGTAACTTCCTCAGAATGAGGAGGACTAAGAAAAAGATTAAAATGTTTATGGTAGGGCGGTGCCGGTAGCCCAGTGGGTAGGGCACCAGCCACACACACCAAGGCTGGCAGGTGTTTGAACCTGGCCCAGGTCTCCTAAACAATGACAACTGCAACAATAACAAAAAAATAGCCAGGCGTTGTGGTGGGTGCCTGTTGTCCCAGCTACTTGGGAGGCTGAGGCAAGAGAATCGCTTAAGCCCAAGAGTTTAAGGTTGCTGTGAGCTATGACACAATAGCACTCTACCTAGGGCAGTGGTTCTCAACCTTCTGAAGGCCACAGTCCTTCAATACAGTTCCTGTGGGTCTTGACCCACAGGTTGAGAACTGCTGACCTAGGGAGACAAACTAAGATTCTGTCTTAGTTTTTGATAGAGACAGAGTCTTGCAACGTTGTACAGGATGGTCTCAAACTCCTGGTGTCAAGCAACAATCCTCCTGCCTCCACTTTCATAAGTGCTGGAATTACACAACTAAGCTACCACACACAGCCTATTAATAAATAGATTAAATGTAAGCAAACAAAATTAATAGTCCAAATAAGAGACAAAGTCTATCAGATCAGAATAACAAAATTATCAGCATGTTCAAATTCACTGATTATCAGAAACACATAATTAAACCCAAAATAAAATAGGCCCTTGTAGCCCCCCCCTCAAATGGCTGACAACATCGACTGGGTGAAGTGGGAAATGGCACTGCCTGTGGAAATTCCAGAAGGCTGACAGGATTCTTTGGCTGCTGTGCACTGACATGTGACGGGTAGGAGAACTGTTGCCTACGTTCTCCATAGCTGAACTTTAAAGAAGGGGTCCCGAATAAACAGGTGGCAGTGTCAGGAGTGAGGTCCAGTATAACAGCACCTTTCATATCTCAGCTCCCCAGAAAGTAGGTGGCCAGCCACTGCCATCTGGACTGTCCACATCAGAAAGTGTTGTAAAGGCACAGAAAGACAGTGGGGGACACCAAAAACAGAAAAGGTAAGAAGTAGCTCGTGATGTCCTTCAATGTCCAGAGTACCCTTTAGGCTTATGGCACCAATCCCAGATCTTCAAGAACAGGAACAAGAAATCTAGCTTTGTCCTCTTTGACAACTAGTTGATGAATATTAAGAAATCCAAACTCCAGACAGGGAATTTCAACATTCAGAACTAGCTGTCTCTGATAATATGGAGTGCCACCTATTGGTCCCAACAACAACAAAAAAAATTTAACTGCTGGATACTTAAGAGGATAATAGGCCATTTTAACACAAAGCCCAGACCTAAAGAGGAATGAAGAGAAGGAAGAAAAGAGAGAAGAAAGTAGGGGAAGGAAATAAAGAAAAAGAAACCATGCATGAGGAGAAACAAAAAACCTCCAGTACACTAAGAACGAGAACAGATCAGCTCCCCCAAGGGATCAAAATGAAACTACCAGAAGATTTCAACCATAATGAACAAGTGGAAATGACAAAATGTAACTGAAATTATGGATGGCAAATATGATCAAGGAAATTGATTGGAAAGTGGAAATAGAAAAAAGAAGTCCAAAAACTGTCCCAAGGAATTAATGACATTAAAGACAAACTCTCCAAGGATCTGGACAAAATGAGAAAGGATATAACGGAGCTTAAAGAATTGAAGGATGCATTCAGGGAGTTTCAAAATATAGTAGACAGTTTCAACAACAGTTTAAACTATGGAGAAGAAAGAATCTCAGAACTTGAAGACAAGGCTTTCAAGCTAACCCAATCATTTGAAGAGGCAGAAAAGAAGAAAGTAAAAGTAGAGCAATTTCTTAGAAAGTAACAGGACCGCATGAAGTGTGCAAACATACAAATTATAGATATCACTAAAGAACACAGTACCCAAAGCATGGAAGCTCTAGTTGATATTGTATTTCCCAAGCATTGCCAAAGATTCAGACGCACACCCACCAGATGAATATTGAATACCAGGATGACATATTTTAATTAACTTGGCAAAACTCAAAATTAAAAAGAAAATTTTCAAGCTGTTGTATGCAGCAGCTGATCTACCATGGCAAGCCATCAGTTTTAAGAACTGACTTCTCAGCAGTCACTTTATAAGCCAGAAGAAAGTAGGCTCCTACCTTCGATCTTCTTAAATAAAACTGTGAACCTAAGATTCCATATCCTGTAAAATTAAGTTTCATATTCCATGGAGAAATCCATTCTTTAACTGACTCAAGGTAAAGGGCTGAAAAACATTTCATAGAAATGAAAACCAAAAGAAAGTGGGAGACGTAATTCTAATTGCAGGCACAATTGACTTTAAAGCAACAAAGGTAAAGAAAATACAAAGATGGACACTATCCCACAAGAAGACATTTCAAATCCTAAATGTTTATGCACCCAAATTCAACACTCACATATTTATAAAGCAGACCCTACTCTGTCTAAACAGTATGATAAACAACAATACCATAATATCCAGGGACTTCAACACCCCACTAACAGAACTGGAGAAATCTTTCTTTTTTTTTTTTTTTTTTTTTTAGACAGAGCCTCAAGCTGTCCCCCTGGGTAGAGTGCCATGGCATTACAGCTCACAGCAACCCCCAACTCCTGGGCTCAAGCGAGTCTCTTGCCTCTGCCTCCCAATTAGCTGGGACCACAGGCGCCCGCCACAACGCCCGGCTATTTTTTTTTGGTTGCAGCCATCATTGTTGTTTGGCGGGTCCAGGCTGGCGCCCTAGCTGGTTGAGCTATAGGTGCCGAGCCGAGAAATCTTTCAAGAAAAAACTAAGTGGAGAAATGATGGACCTAAATACAAAATTAGAACATTGGGCTTAGCAGATATAAACACAGTATTTCACCCCCATATTACTGAAGATACATTCTTCTTGTCAGCTCATTGATCATCCTCTAAGATCGATCATATTCTAGGTCACAAATCAAATCTCAACAAATTAAAAAAGACAGAAATTATACCTGTACCTTTAAGGGCCACAATGGAATAAAAGTAGAACTGAATTCCAACAGAAACATTCTCCCTCAAAGTCATGGAGATTAAACAACCTATTGCTGAATGATAGCAGAGTCAAGGAGGAAATAAAGAAGGAAACGTTAGATTTTTCGAACAAAATGACAATGAGGCCATGAGCTATCAAAACTTGGAGATATGGATGTGGAGAAAAGGGGAACACTTCTACACTGCTGGTGGGAATGCAAACTAATACATTCCTTTTGGAAAGAGGTCTGGATAGCACTTAGAGAACTAAAAATAGACCTGCCATTTGTTCCTGCAATTCCTTTATTAGGTATATCCGGAAGACCAAAAACCACATTATAACAAAGATATCTGTATCAGAATGTTTATTGCAGTCCAATTCATGATTGCTAGGTCATGGAAGAAGCCCAAGTGCCCATTGATCCACAAATGGATCAACAAACAGTGGTATATGTACACCATGGAATACTATGCAACCATAAAGAAAGATGGAGACTTTACCTCCTTCATGTTTACATGGATGGAGCTGGAAAATGTTCTTCTTAGCAAAGTATCACAAGAATGGAAGAAAAAGTGTCCAATGTACACAGCCCTATTATGAAACTAATTTATAGCTTTCATATGAAAGCTACAACCTAATTATAGACTAAGAATATGGGGAGGGGGGAGGAGGGGAGTTGGGTGGAAGGGTGGAGGGAGGGTGATTGATGGGGTCACCTCTATGGTTTATCTTACAAGGGTACAAGTGAGTCTTTCTAAAAGTAGAATATAAATGTCTTAACACAATAACTAAGAAAATGACATAAAGGCTGTTAACCAGTTTGATGAAAATATTTCAAATTGTATGTGAAAACACCACACTGTACCCCATGATGCATTAATGTACACAGCTATCATTTAATAAAAAAAAAGAGAGAGAGAGAAAAAAACTTGCAGATATTGCAAAGAACAAAACAAAACAAAACAAACAAACAAAAAAAAAAACCAGAAAAAAAAAAAGCAGTGCTAAGAGGGGAAATTCATCACACCAAATGTCCATAGCCAGAAATCAGCAAGACCGCAAATTAAGAATCTGCTCAGGCTCGGCGCCTGTGGCTCAAGCGGCTAGGGCGCCAGCCACATACACCTAAGGTGGCTAGTTCAAATCCCCAGCCTGGGCCCGCCAAACAACAATGATGGCTGCAACCAAGAAATGGCCAGGCGTTGTGGTGGGCGCCTGTGGTCCTAGCTACTTGGGAGGCTGAGGCAGGAGACTCGCTTGAGCCCAGGAGTTGGAGGTTGCTGTGAGTGCGATGCCATGGCACTCTACCCAGGGGGATAGCTTGAGGCTCCGTCTCAAAAAAAAAAAAAAAAAGAATCTGCTCAATCATCTCAAGAAATTAGAAAAGAGCAATTCAATCCCAACCCAGTAGAAAAAAAGAAATAACTAAAATAAGACCAGAATTAAATGAAATAAAGAACAAAACAATCATTCAGAAGAATAATATAACAAAATGTTGGTTCTCTGAAAAGATAAATATAATTAATAAACCTTTAGCCAGATTAACAAGAAACAGAAAAGACTCTAATAAGCTTAATGAGAAATGAAAAAAGGGAAATAACAAAAGATATTACAGAAATAGATAGTATCACCACTGAAAAATCTCTATGTCCACAAATTTCAAAACCTGCAGGAAATGGACAATTTCCTGGACTCATGGTACTTCCTAGAGTCTAAGGTGACCAGACCTCCCGCTTTTGGCGGGATAGTCCCCATTTTTAACAATTTGTCCCGCCTCCCGCAGGGTTTTAAAAAAGTCCCAATTTTTGGAAAGAATGCATGACAAGCTAGGGAATGGAGGGAGAACGGGAAAGGAATAGATGGTTTTCGGCTGCCATGTGGCTATTTCGCCAGGATATGAATTTTACATTATTTTTGTTAATTTTATAATGTTAAACTTCAGCTATTCAGATAATTTAGGTAAGTAATTTATTTATTTATTTCATGGATTTAGTAGACAGTATTTGTATTATTTATATTTTATGGTGGCGGCAAAAAGTCTAGCGCTGGACTTGAAAGTGACACGACTTACGAGTTATCATTATTAAAAAAATATATTGATAAGGAAAAGGTTAAATCTTGGGCATCAGCAAAAATCACAATAGAAAACGAATGGTTAGAAATATTTCATCATTTTGAAATAAACCATGTTCCATACAATAATGCACTAAAAATTGTGGGATACGCGCTGTCCTTACCAGGAACTAATGCTGCAACTGAGTGTGTTTTTTCTACGGTAAATAAAATGTGGACATCAGAACAATCACAATTAAGTGTTGAGACTTTGAAAGCCATTTTATGTGTCAAATATAATTTAACAAATTCTTGTGAAAAATTTCATGACCTTTTAAATAACGACAGCAATCTACTATAAAAAATCCACTCAAGGCTCGGCGCCTATAGCTCAACCGGCTAAGGCACCAGCCACGTACACCTAAGGTGGCGGGTTCGAATCCCTAGCCCGGGCCTGCCAAACAACAATGACAGCTGCAACCAAAAAATGGCCAGGTGCTGTGGCGGGCGCCTGTGGTCCCAGCTACTTGGGAGGCAGAGGCAGGGGACTCGCTTGAGCCCAGGAGTTGGAGGTTGCTATGAGCTGTAATGCCACGGCACTCTACCCAGGGCGACAGCTTGAGGCTCTGTCTCAAAAAAAAAAAAAAAAAATCCACTCAAATGAGAAATATGCCAAAGAATAATACTATACATAATTTTTTCATGTATTATATTTGTAAGTTGTACTTATGTTGAAATTAAAATAATGTATTACAATACTATTTTTGCGTTCTATGAAAATTTTTGTTGCTCCATATAGACCAAATTTCCCCCACCCTGGGTCAATGGTGTCCTGCTTTACCAATGTTAAAATCTGGTCACCTTGGCTTTGGCACCTGTGGCTCAAGTGGCTAAGGTGCCAGGCACATACACCTAAGGTGGCGGGTTCGAATCCAGCCCACCAAAACAACAATGACCTCTGCAACCAAAAAATAGCCGGGTGTTGTGGTGGGTGCCTGTGGTCCCAGCTACTTGGGAGGCGGAGGCAGGAGACTTGCTTGAGCCCAGGAGTTGGACGCACTCTACCCAGAGCGACAGCTTGAGGCTCTGTCTCAAAAAAAAAAAAAAAAAAAATCTGGTCACTTTATCCTAGACTCAACCAAGACAAAGTGGAACTCTTGAACAAACCAACATCAAGCACTGAAATTGAACCAACAATTAACAAGCTTCCAACAAAATGTCCCGTACCAGAGGCTTTCCCACCAGAATTCTACCAAACCTTCAAAGAATAGACTGTACCCATAACACAGAATCTATTCCAAAACACTGAACTCTTTCCATGAAGCAAATATTCAAAACCAGGAAAGGATACAAGAAAAAAAGAAAACCATAGGATGACATCATTAATGAATATTGACACAAAAATACTCAATAAAATTGTAGCAAACAGAATTAGGGATACATCAAAAAAAAAATCCATCACAACTAGATGGGCTTCATCCCAGGAATGCAAGGCAGGTCCAACATATGTAAATCTATAAACATAATTCACCACTTGAACAGAAGTTAAAACAAAGACCATAGGATCCTCTAAATAGATGCAGAAAAAGTATTTGACAAAATTCAGCATCCTTTTTTAATAACAACACTAAGAAAATCAGTACTGGCTGGGTGCAGTAGCTCATGCCTATAATTCTAGCACTCTGGGAGGCCAAGGTGGGAGAATTTCTTGAGCTCCAGTGTTTGAGATCACCCTGAGCAACAGTCAGGTCCTGTCTCTACTAAATACAAAAATTAGCTGGGTGTTGTGGCAGGTGCCTGTAGTCCCAGTTACTTGGGACACTGAGGCAAGAGGATCACTTCAACCTAGGAGTCTGAGGTTGCTGGGAGCTAGGCTGATGCAACAGCACTCTAGCCTGGGTGATAGAATGTGACTCTGTATCAAAAAAAAAAAAAAAGGCTCAGATGGGACATTCCTTAAACTGATAGAAATCATCTATGACAAACCCACAGCCAACATCATATTGAATGTAGAAAAACTGAAATCATCCCTGCTTAGAACTGGAACCAGATAAGGATGTCCACTATTGCACCACTATTTGGTGCTGGAAGTTCTAGTCAATGCTATCAGACAATGGAAGGATATCAAGGGTATCCAAATAGGAAAAGAGGAGGTAACACTTTTGCTGTTAGCTGGTGATATAATCGTTATACCTTAGAAAGCCTAGGCTTAGTGCCTGTGGCTCAAGTGGCTAAGGCACCAGCCACATACACCTAAGGTGTGGGGTTCGAATCCAGCCCTGGGCCCGTCAAACAACAATAATGGCTGCAACCAAAAATCGCCGGGTGTTGTGGTGGGCACCTGTAGTCCCAGCTACTCAGGAGGCTGAGGCAGGAGACTTACTTGAGCCCAGGAGTTGGAGGTTGCTGTGAGCTGTAATGCCACGGCACTCTACCCAGGGGGACAGCTTGAGGCTCTGTCTCAAAAAAAAAAAAAAAAAGAAAGAAAGAAAGAAAAGAAAAGAAAAGAAAAGCTCAAGGAATCAACCACAAGACTCCGGGAATTAATAAAGAATTACAGTAGTGTCTCAGATTATAAAATCGATGTACACCAATCAGTAGCCTTCACATATCCTATGACAGTCAAGCTGAGAATCAAATCAAAGACAATTCCCTTCATGGTAGTATAAAAGAAAATTAAATGCCTTTGGATATATTTATCGAAGGGTCTGAAGGATCTCTGTAGAGAGAATGATTTAATGCAATCTCTATTAAAATACCAAAACCATACTTTGAACACCTTGAAAAAATAGTTCTATGTTTTCATATGGAACCAGAAAAAAATCTCAAATAGCCAATATAATTCTATGAAATAAGAACAAATCTGGAGTGTATAGCTTTACCAGACTTTAGGCTATAGAACAAGTTGACACTGACCAAAACAGCATGGTATTGGCATAAAAATAGAGACACAGATCTATGGAATAGAACAGAGACCCTAGAGATGGAAACCAGGCTTACATTGCCACCTGATCTTTAACAAAGGAAACAGAAGCATACCCTGGGAAAAGAATTCCTATTCAATAAAGGGCACTGGGAGAACTGATTAGCCAGCCACATGTGAAAGACTGAAACTGAACCTGCACCTCTCACCACTTAGAAAATTGACTCATAATGGACAGAAAATTTATATCTAAGGCATGAAACTATAAAAACTCTAGAAGAAAGGAAAAACTCTTAACCTGACTGGTGAATAATTTATGAAGACCTCACTGGCAATCAAAGGAACAATAATAAATATTAAAAATGAGATTTGATCAAATTAAAAAGCTTCTGCACAGCTATGACACATTCAACAAAGCAAAGAGATATCCTACAAAATGGGAGAAGATATTTGCATGTTACCAATCCAAATCTACAAAGAAGTCAAGCAAATCAACAAGAAAAGATCAGGTAACCCCATTAAAAAATCAACAAGAACAGAAACTTTTCTCATAAGGACAAGTAGCCAAGAAACATGAATAAATGCTCATTGTCTCTAATCACCACAGAAATGCAAATCAAAACCACTTTGCGATAGCTATCACCTAATGCCAGTGAGAATGGCCCACATCACAAGGTCCCAAAGCGACAGATGCTGGCATGAGTATAGAGAGAAGGGCACACTCATGCACTGCTGGTGGGACTGCAAACTAACAGTCTCTGTGGATTCCACAAAGAATTAAAAGTAGACCTACCATTTGATCCTATAATCAATCCGATTATTAGGTACCTACCCAAAAGGAAAGACATTTTACCAGAAGGACATTTGTAGTGGAATGTTAACAGCAACACAATTCAATCACAAAAATGAGGAAACAATCCAGATCCCCTTCAAGACGTGAATGGATTAATAAACTGTGGTAATGTACATCACAGAATACTCTTCAGCCATAAAAAAGATGGAGATAGTGAATCTTTTTTAACAACCTGAATGGATTTGGAGAACATTCTCCTGAGCAAAATATCACAAGCACCACATGTACTTAGTCCATAACGAGAACCAGAAGATTAACAACTGCATGCTCACATGAGACAAAAACTCAATTAAATTCGAGTAAAGGGGAGGGGGAGAAGCATATTCCCACTCAATGGTTAAACCAACAGGTATACTACACTGCACACTCTCTGGGTGTAAGGCACAATTACAACCCAGACTTTAACCTTGTAACAGCAAACTATGTAACCTCTAGTCATATGTATCCCCATATTAATCTCAAATCTAAAAACAAAAACCAAAAAAACCCTGACAATACCAAGTATTGCATAGGATGTAGGCAACCAGAAGAACTCTCTCTTAACTTTGCTGCTGAGTGTAAACTGCTACAATCATTTGGATGAACTGTTAAGCAGGATCTACTAATGCACACTGTATGACTGAGCAAGTCTACTCCTATATATCCAAAAGAAATGTTTACCTATTTCTTAGGTAACAAGTAACAGAGACAAGAATGTTCTTAATGGCCTCCAAATAAAAACAACCAATATGTTCCAGAACAGTAAAATAGATAAACAAATCATGGTACATCATACAACAGAATATTATACCACAAAGAATAGAATGAGCAATTTACCACCAAACTCAACCACATGAATGTGACATAATATTAAAAGAAAGAAACCACATACAAAAGAATACACATGGTGTATACAATTTTCTTTGTAAAAAGCTTAAATACAGACAAAATTAATTTAGAGAAGACAGTAATCACTTTTGGGGGGTTTAATGACTTTAAAGGGCATGACAGAGGCCTGTGGGGTACTAGAAATGTACTCTAAATTGATATAAGCGTGGATAAATAGGTATGTTCACTTTATTAGTTCATTTTAGGTATATAAACTAATATACTAAAGTTCATATTAGTATATGAATAAACTAATCAGTAAAAAAAAATTAAATATGCCAAAAGAACAACAAAAGACTTGAATAATGTTAAGAAAATATACATAAATGGCCAATAAGCATCAACAAATACAATTCAGCTAACACAGTAGTATGCATGTGTAGCCACAGCTAGAGGATGAGGTAGGAAGGTCACTTGAACCCATGAGCTTGAGGTCAGTCTAGGCAACATAACAAGACCTCATCTCCACAAATAAAATAAAATAAAAATGTTATTCAAAACAATCATGAGAATTTTCTTCTTTTAAGTCAATGTAGCCATGATTTAAAAGCAGATAATACTTGGTATTATGAATACTGAAAAACTGGTCATATCTGGACATGGACCTTACGAGATTCAAAACCAGTGTTTGATTTTAATCAGAAGCATCAACCTTGGCTTGGCCCCTGTGGCTCAAGTGGCTAAGGAGCCAGCCACATACACCTAAGGTGGCGGGTTCGTGTCCCCAGCCCGGGCCCACCAAACAACAATGACGGCTGCAACCAAAAAATGGCCAGGTGCTGTGGCAGCGCCTGTAGTCCCAGCTACTTGGGAGGCTGAGGCAGGAGACTCGCTTGAGCCCAGGAGTAGGAGGTTGCTGTGAGCGTGATGCCACGGCACTCTACCCAGGGGGAAAGCTTCAGGCTCCTGTCTCAAAAAAAAAAAAAAGAAGCATCAACCTTAAAGGTCAAAAGATCTGAGATAACTGGGGCAAGGCACTCAACCATTTCCAAGTTCACTTCTCTAACTTATAAAATGCAAGTAATATTATCTTAAAGGGCTTTTATCAACATTCAAATCAAATTATACAAATGCATATACGTTTATCATATGACTAGAGCTCAATAAATAAACAGCTTCTTTTCCTTGCTGGCATAGGGATGCTATTAATTTCAAATTGATTTTGATTATGTTATACAGACTTACCTGCTGCAAACTCCTCAATTGTCATCAGTGGGAATCGGATTAAGGAAAGTGCTTTTCCTAGAACTTTCTGTTTGTTTCCAAAAGTCACAGGCAATTGTTGTCTCTGGCATTCTGCTTCTGCCCAGCGTACAACAGCTCCAAAAAGTCTACTTTCTCGAATACTAAGTGTGTCTCTTTCTAAGACTGCACAGAGTGTGTCTATAGGTAAAATATGAAAAATAAATCAGGTTAAGAATACTTTACAATCTGACAAAGCAATACTGGCAGACATGCTTCTTATTAGTTTTCAAATCTCAACAAAAATAGGTTAGATACTTATATATAGTTATAGGCTCTATACTTTAAAATATTAAAAAATTAAAGGTATTGAACTCTAAAATGTTCCATAAAGAATTAGGAAAGGTTAACGTTCAATTTATTTCTTACTATAAATGCAAGATTAGATATAGTACTTACTATAGTACTATTAGCATATATAGTATCAATGCTAATAATATTGATGCCATTTATTAAACAAACTCAAATTTCTAGAACGAGATTAATAATACACCACAGAAAAAGGTTCCAAGTTACATAAATTCATAAAGCCTACAGTAAATGTTATCTTTAAGCACTCACTACACTCCAGGTGGTACTATTCTAGGCACTGATGCGTCATTAAACAAAAAGTTAAAAATCTGTGACCCTATGAAGCCTGCATTCTAACAGGGAGAAACAGATTAAATAGACATGATAACATATAGATGATACAGGCAGGTAAAAATAGCACGTAAAGAAAATCAGAAGTGCAATTTAGAATAGGATGGTTTGGGCAGGCCTCATGTGTATCAAACTTGAAGGAGGTATGGGAGTCGGCCAAATAGATACCTATAGGAAGAGTGTTCCAGGGCCATCGGTGCAAAAGCTCTTGTGTGAAAAATGTGCCCGGCGTATCTGAGGAAGGGTCAGGAGGACAGTGTTGCAGGTAGAGTGAGGAGGCAGGAAGAGCAGATAAGGGGGTGGGTTAATCATGTAGCACCCTGCAGATCTTGCGGCTTTTACTCTGATGTAAAAAGATTCAGAGCTGTGACATTTTCTATTCTGAAAATCATCCTTGCTGCTGTGTTGAGAAGAGACTGTAGTCTCTTCTACAGGCAAAAGTGGAAGCAAAATCAGTGAAGAGGCTTTTGTATCAGTCAGAGATTATGGTGGCCTGGACCAGGAGGGTAGCAGTGGGAGTTCTGAAAAACGACCAGATTCAGCATACATTCTGAAGGAAGATTCAATGACATTTTCTAACAGACTGGATATAGGGTAGTGAAAGTGAGAGGAATCAGACTACAGTCTAAGCCCTGGAGGGATGAAAATGGCATCAATTAAGATGGGAAAGATGTGAATTTAATTCTAGACATATTAATTTGAAATCCCTATTTAACACCCCAGTATAAATGTCATACTTCTACCTCAGGTCCTTACTCAGAATCTTCTTCCTCTTATTGTAAGCAAAATTAAAATAAACTGGGTTACTTTTATAGCCTAGAAGCAGTTAAGTTCAGGAGAGGCAGAGGCTATAGCAGCCAACGTATTGAATGAAATGATAAGCTGCAGTCTAAAAAGAGGGAATTTATGAAACTGGTACAAGTACATGAAAATCAAACGTGTTTTCTAAAGGTATCTGCAAAGAATTTATCTGCAAACAAAGTCACATTTTGTGGTTATGGGTAGACATGAATTCTGGAGGAACAATATTCAACCCACTAACGTCACCTACACACAACTGTCATCTTTAAAACTGTTTTAGATAGGGGTAGCACCTGTGGCTCAGTGGGTGGGGCAACGGCCCCATATACTGAGGGTGGAGGGTTCAAACTTGGCCCCAGCCAAACTGCACCAAAAAATAGCCGGGCATCATGGCAGGTGCCTGTAGTCCCAGCTACTCGGGAGACTGAGACAAGAGAATCACCCTAAGCCCAAGAGCTGGAGGTTGCTGTTAGCTGTGACGCCACAGCACTCGTACCGAGGGGGAAAGAGTAAGACTCTGTCTCTAGAATTAAAAAAACCAAAAAAACACCAAAATTGTTTTAAATAGAAAATGTTAGGCCAGGCATGGTGGCTTACGCCTGTAATCCTAGCACTCTGGGAGGCTGATGTGAGTGGATTGCCTGAGCTCACAAGTTTGAGACCAGCCTGAGCAAAAGCGAGACCCTGTCTCTACTAAAAATAGAAAAACTGAGGAAAGAAGAACGCTTGAGCTCAGGAGTTTGAGGTTGCTATGAGCCATGATGCCACGGCACTCTACCCAGGGCAATAGCTTGAGACTGTCTCAAAAAAAAAAAAAAAAAAGAAAAGAAAAGAAAAGAAAATTTTTTTGTATCAAATTTGAGAAAAATAATTCTCTCCATATCTGCAGGTATTACTTCTTTATTATCAAAGCTGGAGTGTCTTGTCTTCTGCCAGGACCCACGTAGGACATTTATAAGGAAATAATATTCGTCCCTAGGAACCAGTATCTTGTCAATTTTATTAAGTATAGCAACTGTGTGAGAAAGGTCACGCAATTTTATTTAGGAGTAAAAATTTCTAACAGTGGAAATGGAGTGATGTTTCCTGAGATAGCTCAGTCTGATACAGTTGAATAGATTATTAAAACCTTGTTCATTTATTATTTTTTAGACAGTGTCTAACTTTGTCACCCTTGGTAGAGGGCCATGGTTTCCATAGCTCACAGCAACCTCAAACTCTTGGGCTCAAGACCCTTAAGTGACCCTCTTGCCTCAGCCTCCCAAGTAGCTGGGATTACAGGTACCTGCCACAATGCCCAGCTATTTTTAGAGAGGGTCTCACTCTTGCTCTTAGGCTGCTCTCATGAGCTTAAGCAATCCACCTACTTGGCTTCCAAAAGTTAGGATTACAGGTGTGAGCCACCACGCTGGGCAAAACCTTATTTATTTTTTATTCAAGATCTACCCCAATGTTTTCAGCAGAACATTGAAATGTCGGCTTGGCACCTATAGCTCAACCGGCTAAGGCGCCAGCCACGTACACCTAAGGTGGCGGGTTCGAATCCCCAGCCCAGACCCGCCAAACAACAATGACGGCTGCAACCAAAAAATAGCCGGGTGCCTGTGGTCCCAGCTACTTGGGAGGTGGAGGCAGGAGACT